>ML794659.1:138489-157602 GCA_009831015.1 Picea engelmannii
GCAAGCTTTGTCATTTTTTCGAATTAGCTCAAGAAGCAGATGGGATTGGCCTCCCAAGGCATTCATAAGAAGGTTGGCAGCACTGATAGAGGTCACCAACCTTCTTCAAAGTTGTAACCTTCTGATTCAGGCATGCCAAAATGTCGCCTAATACAACATAATCGTCCCTGTTAAAAAAAAAATAAAAATAATAAATACATAATAAATAAAAAAAGGTATAAAGCCTCCCATGAGCTATCGAAATAAGCTGGTCGAAGTATGGGATATGAGGAGTGATGAACCCACTCCGATAGCTCTCACTTCCCGACCCAATGGACCAACATGTACGGATTTCCATGGGGATGTATTACTTTACTTTAATTTTTTTTTTTTTAATTTAATTTCTTTATTTTTATTTAATTTCATTTTTGTTTATTTAACATTTTTTCATTTTATTAATTTAAATTTTTTATTAATTTTTATTAATTAATTAATTATTTTTTTATTATTTAATTTCATTTTTAGTTTTTCATGAATTTATAGTTCCTTGCAAATAGGATGAATGACAAATATGGATTGCTCTAATGGTTAAAAACATGTGTTTCCTTCTCGAAGGTCACAGGTTTCAAACCAACAGGGGGTATGATAATTTTAGTAAATTTTATTTTTATTTTTAACAAGGGGCAAGTTTTGTTGTTTTTATCTTTGTAAATAATTTTTCTATCTTTTTTTTACTCTCGTTGTATTATATTTTTATTTTTTATTTTTCTAATTTCAAAAAAGGGGAAATTAGAGAAAATTATGCTACAAGTCGTGGGTCCCACACCACCTAGGTTCTGGTTTAGACTATCCATGGAGACTAATCTATCTAATCAACTAAGTGTTTAATCATTTCATGAATGTGGGATGTCTTTTTGCAGGATAAAGATCAATGGCCAAGATTCACCCGCAGGCTTAATCAATGGTTGTTGAAGGACAATTTTCAAACGGTCATAACGTTTTCTACAGGTGTCAAAATGAGGCCCGTGATATCTTGATAGAAAGGTATCAGATAGAGGAACATAGTGATATAGGTCTCTAGGCCAAAAAAGTGACACAAGATGACATAAAACACAGAAAACAAACACCCACGATTTTGAGGGGAAAATTGGCCACATCAACTTTAGGAAGCCATATCTGAAACTACGAGCAACGAAATCAAGCCCAGGAGGGATTGATGGTATGATGGAGCAGAGAAGAACATGCTGGGATAGAACTTTATAGAATATTGAGAGAATAAAAATTCAAAAAATGCAAAACATAGACATAACCCAAATCTGATTGAAGAATCGACTATGTAGACTTCAAGAAGTCATATCTCAAGCTACAAGAAACGGAATTGAGCCAGGGATATATCAATGGAAAGATGGGACAGAGGAGAAGAATCCAGAAGGATCCTAATCAATAGGAAAAATCCATAAACTCCTAGAAATGTTCGAGGAAGAAAAGATAACGCAAATGGACAGAGGTAATGATTGGTTTTAATCAAATATCATTTGTAAATTGTTTGAGGATGGAAATAATGACGCATGAGTTTGTTCAATTTCTCTTTGTAATGTTCACATATTCATATTCAAAATGTGAGAAAAGAAACATAAAGAAAATGAAATGAAAAATCATGAGAATTGAGGAGTCTCTCTCTTGTCTTATAAAAGAGAACTCATAGCATAGAGAGTTGACTTTTTCCCTTTGTAACAAAAGATGGTACTATTACATTTGAGTAAGAAAGAGTAGAGGACATTTATGAAGTCATAATTGTTTGCAAATATTTGTGGGACTATTATACACTTGTATTTAAGTTTTCTGGGTATTGATTATATGAATTATTTATGTGCTTAGTATTCAAGATTTTTATGTTGTTGTGATTTCTTATGAGTGCAAGGATGATGTTACAGATCTCATTTTCAACTATTTGAGATGACATCTGCAATATTATTTTGTTAACATGTCTTGGTTTTCATGAACTATTTCTGTTGCTCAAGATATCATCTTAAGTTGTGCTCATATTCTAGTTTTTCCCCTGGGATAGGTTAGAAGTAGTTAGATTAGATTAGATTGTTTTTAGTTTAATTATCCTTAGGATTAGATAGAACTCTTTGGGGGGACAGTCCGTTGTCTTTCCCCTTTTTATTATTTTTATTCTGAGTGGCAGAGAGGCCCATATACTCGTGAGAAATGCTATACCAAATGAGAGTAGGTATGATTGGGACCTTCCATCAGGTGTTTCCCCTCATTAGCTTGACATGCCATTCAGACCCGTCACATAAATGTCACTAGAAGGAGGGCCAAATGACAAGTTAATCTTGTGGAGTCATTTGCATTAATTTTTTTGTTTTAATTTACTAATGGATTCATCCCATATCCCTTTATGGAGGTGTTTTTCTGGCACTGTACCTCCCAAACCTCCTAGAAAGATTTTACATTTCTTGTCACAACTTAGATTTGATGGTGAGAGTGAAATATTTGCATTTGAACATGCTTTACATTTCTAGAAACTTTGTTGTTCTCACAATATTACTGATGGAAATACCATTTGTAGGTTGTTCACTCTCACTTTTGCAGGCCGGGTCAAGAGCTGGTGCAAGACCTTGTCGACTGCCTCTATTCACACATGGGGACAATTTATGCATGAATTTTTGCATATTTTTGACAACTATGATTACGATAATTTGTGTGATTAGAGCTTAAGAAGAACAAAGATGAATCTCTTGGAGATTTTATTATAATATTTGCTCATATTTGCTATAGGTTTCCTTTGGATGATAGGCCCTTTAACAACGATTTGATTTCATGTTTAGTTTCTCTTGCCAATGAAATAGACCATCTAGTGGACGAATAATCTAAATCATGTTTTAGTGTCTCTTTACACGTTGATTTGGATTGAAACAAAAATACTGCATATGCTAATGGTTTAGTTTAACTCCACATGTCCAGATCTTTCTTTACTATGGGGGATATAGACCATATAGAAAATTCTTTTTCAGAAGAGACATATGTATCCTCTCACCACTCCATTCCCCCTTTCTTTCCTTGTGACGAAAAAGAAGCCTCTTGTGTAAATTCAAGTTCAAATTTTTCTGTAGTTGACAAAGAGGAGAGTTTTCCTACTGATAATGGGACACTTCGGGTCACACCGATGGTTATGTCAGGTTCTCATTTTCCTATCTCATCTTTTTCATCACAAGAAATGGAGGGAGCTATGGAGAAAACTTTAAATGCTGATCATTTTGTCAATGAAGAATATATGGACACTCATGAAATGAATTCTTCCTCACCCATGGATAATTTGGAATTAGTTCCTCTTGATTTGGATTGTCATGTTGTTACAAATTCTCCTTGTATAACTGACATAGAGTAAGAATGTTTTCCTATTGATGATGGATTATTTATGGAGACTTCTTGTTTTGAGGATTCTTGTGATTTTTTTCCCACTTCTAACCATGAATATGTTATACAATATATTTCAGATTCTCATATTGCATAGGATCAAAACAACCATGTTGATCATTTCACTCAAGGAGAAGAAATAAACATACAAGACATACCTCTTGTAACACAACAACCCACTTCTTGTTTACAATAGAAAAACCATGTTAAAGAAGAATGTGTTGGTTGTGAAACCATTTATAGTGTGGAGCCCACATACTCATAATCAGTCATTGATGTTCTTAAAGAGGAGAAACTACCATTCAAGGAGTCACTTTCTGAAAATCCCTCTTATTCTGGAGAAACTTGTCCTTCTCTGAATTCTTCCACTTATTTCTATTTATATCCCGATCTTTTTAATGGGTTGACTTTAAAGGAAACCACCCACCATTCAATTCAATTAAACTCAATAAGGCTAACCCCTTTTGAATTACTTGATGGTGGTAATGTTCATATGGAAGATAGAGAGGATAAGACATCTTCCCATGAATTTATTACAACCATGCCTTATCATCCATTTCATTGGGATGAAGAGGATTCTATAGCAAATGTTTCTCAAAATATGTCTTCTTCTTTTTCGTCTTCATTTTTGATAAATAGTGAATCTTCTTGTTCAAATATCCCTATAGTTAATATTATTGATACTAGTGGATATGACCATTGTTCTGAATATATCTCTCATACCATGGTTGGTCCTAGCCCATGCATATTATTTGATCTCACTAGTCTATCTCAAGTACATGGTTACTTGAAGTGTGAGTCCAGGGAGGCTTGCTACAATAATGAGGCACTTCGGTCTACACCGATGGTTATGTCAGGCCCTCATTTTTTTGGTTTGTCTTCAGGGATAAAGAACTTTATTGGCATGGATATTATCTCACCGAGCACACTTCACGTGAATTCTATGCATGGTTCTCATTTGGTATGCTACTTTCCATTGAAGTCCCTCTATCAATTCTATGATAGTAATGCAATATTTCATGATAGAATTGAAGTATGGTTGGAGATATCTTACTCGGGTCAATTCCCCATGAATTATCACAATCACATTTTTAATATAATGGATAGAGTTGATCATGCTTTAATTTTTCCTATCTTTACTCTATTTTTATTCCAAGTGTTGTTACTGATATCTTGTCATGAACATATGTTTGCAGGCTTGGGATTAATTGGATGGCTACATTAACATTAACACTTTACATACTTCATTTTTCAGCAATTGTAGTGTAGAGTAGGAATATGGTAGAATAGACTAGTATTTTTCCTTTGCATAATTCAATTTTTCTTTCTAGTTTTTAATTAGTTATTTGTTTACATTCTCTTTTTATCATTGTTGGCCGATCAATAAACGAATTCTCAGTAGAGGTGGAGAGAAATAGAAGGCTTGACCACTAATTTTCCCTTGATTGTTTTTCAATATAGTTTTGATATGGGGAAAATTGTATTTCATCTTATTGTCAACTTTTTTCCATGTGTTGGGTAATTTTTAGATCATTGATTTCATGCATGATCATCATGTCAAATATTTTCCAAGCATGTTTTCATCTTACAAGTGGAATATTTTAAAATGAAGATACTATTTAGTTCCTCTTGGGATGAAAATGAGCACTCAAAGGTATCCAATCATCATATGAATATGATTCTAATCAGAATCTTTTGCTTGATGGAATTTATTATGAGTGATGATATTTTTGTCCCATACACATTAATTTTAAATTCTGAGTATTAAAATTCTTCCCATCTAAAATCCAAGCCACTCCAAATCCTTGTAATCTCCTTAGATATTTATTTTTCCTTGGGTTTAGAGTTATCCAAATATTTTATTTCACATCCACTCTTTTCTTTGATCACTTTTAACCAACATGATTTTTCTGTTTATACTTTTTTAGCATAGTGAGTTTAGCTTATTTTTTATTTCGTTTGAGTTATTTTATTTCATTACTTTTAGTTTCAATTTTTAGCATTGGCTGACATTTCCCTATGCTTTGTTCAATGTGTATTTAAGTGAGAGTCTGGCTTTTACGTTTTAATTTTCTTCACCCAAGCTTCCTCTCTTATACAATAGCAAGATATATTCTTTCAGGCTTCTTGGAAACACATTTTTGACATTCTGGATGACATGCTAATTTAAATCTTTTGTTGATATATTTTTCAAACAATTGCTTGGGAACACATCCTTTTATTCCCCAATCCAATGATTGACCAAAGTCTCGATCTTAGCAATACCAATTCAATGTATTTTCATACCTAATATGTTCTTCAACAATATATTTTTATCCTTTGGGTTTGCTAATTTCAAGTCACTCATCTTGGTTACCTTATTGGGTAATCTTATTTTTTGTCATAGATAAGTATTCAAATGGATGGGAATGAAGTCTTATAGTCCTATTTAATTTGATTAATTATGATTTCAGGAACATGACATTGTGTTTAGGGATTCACAACTCACAACAATCATGGAACTTAGTCTCTTGTTGAAGGGAATAATGTGGGAAATCACTTAGTGCTTATCTCTCAGGGAGAAGGATGTGAAAATTAACTAAATTAACAAAAGATGAATTCTTGATGAATGCACAGGCCTTTACATGGAGTTTTATGACAACCAACTTAGTTTAATTTTATTTTAGCTTGGCATGTTTTTCCTAGAATTAGTTTTAATTATGTTCTTTACTTTTATTTTTTAGTTTAATTTAATTTCAATAAGTCAATCATTTAAAGGAGGATTTCTTCCCAATTGTCTAAGAGTTGATCACACCTTTCTCTTTTGTTATGCAGGTTAGGAAAATGGCTTGTGCAACCAACAACTCTAAATTTTTCTCTTGGAATGAAAGCAACATAGGGAAGTGCTAATCTAAAACTTGAATTCTTAAATTCCTTTGGAATATTCTTGGATTGATAAATCAAGATTGTCACCAACTTATCAGTTGATAATAAACATATTCCCATTTATTTACTCACATGTTCGTTTATGATATAGTTGATATTTGGAGTCATTTTCATGACTCTTTTGATAACCTCCATAGCTGTGTATTTCTTTGCATTATCATAATGAATCTTTGGTATTAATAATTATCTTTTATGGCAAAGAGAAAATGACATTTTGGTGAGAAATGTAACTTTTGTTATTGGAAAATTCAATGTTTTGAAAATTGCAAAGGAATTGCTTATGTCAAGAAATCTTGAGAGCATATGGGTTTATGGAGCATTTCATGAAATTGGTTTTTGATTTTTTTTTTTGATTGAATATCTACATTAATTCATGTTGTTTGATTCCTGGAATTGTTTTGTCACACTAAATGAAAATAAAATCGTATATGAAAATTGGATTTGAGAATTGTGTTGCAATTTTTTTCCATTAGATAATCAATTCTCGTACTCTAGTTTATTTTCATTTCAGATAAAAAAATATGGGAATCTTTTCATTGGGCTTGATATTAATTGGCTAACTTTTCTTTATTTTTTATTTCCCTTGGCTTACTGTTAACTTTCCACTGAAAACATTTCTTCAGATGCTACTGCCATATTTATTACTCGTTGTTGTTTTCTCTTCCTAGCTTTTTCCACAAGTTTTCATCATTTTGATGACTGACATTCTAGCTTCAAATTTCCTTTTAATTTAGTTTTCATTTCATGAATTCACTTCTGATTTCAGTTTATACAGATTCCTCCCATAATTTGATTTGACCGTTGGTATTTCCTTGAGTTGATTTGAATCTTAGTTTTCCTTGAGGATTTCCCTTTACATTTTGGTGAAGGGGTTGGTCAATTCTGGTCACAAACAAAATATTTTTCTTACAAGTCAATGAACTACTCTATCTAAATGAAAATTTATATAATTTTCTCAGCTGAAGGTATGGACTAATATTTTTTGTGGAACACATGTGCCTGTTGAGCGTACCACAATAACCCATAAGTATAGGAAAGTGTCCATCCACTCTTTTCTTTGAGCTCCATTCACTTCACATTAATGAGATGATAAATACTATGATGGTTTTTTGGGAGACCTATGGGTTAAACTAAATTGCATAACATCTACTTAGCAAATCAAAGAAACTCTTATATCACCCTGATTCCTTCACCCTATGTGCATACGCATATATACATCTAAAACCTAAAAGGGTGAGCATATTCTAGATTAAAAAGGGAAGTTGAAAGAACTATTGATAGTGTGGGAAGTACAAGTAAACCCGTCGAGGATATGGATGCCTGCTGGAAACAGGGCTATGCTTGTATGGTGCCGAGACAACTTCGTCGAGGTTATGGGCGCTCGCTGGCAGCGAAGCAATGCTGGGAAAAGAGAGATGAGAAACACACTTACATAGATGTTTTCTTGTTTTAAAAGTGAAAACCCATGGTTGAACCAAATACAATTTGAAGTGTACAACCATTCAAAAATCTTGTCTCATTATTTGGCTCTTTGAAAAGGGTTTGTTAGATTACAAGTACTAGAAATATTGGATTGTATCTTTTATAATTTTGGCATCATTGTGGTACCCCTGACTGTTGGAAAATTATCTGCAGTTTGCTGAACTTATCTTTAAATTTCAAATATGAAGTATGGGCCCTAGACTTCTATTGACAGAGATAATTGGTTCTTCCAGTGTGTCGCCATTTTTTGTGGCTACAACAAACCACATTTACTTTTTCTTTTACAAGTGAAAGGAAAGGGCCCCCCTACTAAATTTCAATCCCATTTCTTAATCATCTACCACTTAAGCCTAATGTTATTTCTTTTCCTACCTCGAGGGATTTTGGGGGTTTGATCTTGATTGATGATTGTCATTGATAGTGGTTGATTGTCTCTTTTGATCTTATGATTTAAGATGTCTTCATGAATCTTATGTGACTGTATGGTTCGATGATATAGCGTGTGTCTTGAATGAGTTTGATACTGGTTATTAATCTTTTTTTTCTGAGTTACTTATTCAAAGGATGCTAGCATATGGTGCTTAACATATTTATCTTTATACTCTCATATAAGACAACTCTTAACTTGATTCATAAGGTAAATAATCATTTCTATTTTCTAGAGATTAGATGCATACAACTATCATGATAGTTATTTAATCCAGATCTTAGATCATCGCCTTCGATAAACCTCTCATCTTCATGTTCTTCAAAATCTAGACTTGTTCATAAATTTTCTTAAAGGAAAGGAAATATTATGTTTCTCATGTATTGGTGAATGTCATTTTAATCATATAACTAATTTCGTCTCTTTCTACGGTTGTAGGAATAGGCTAGCATGGTATCCTTTCTTCACGATTGCTCCAACCTTGAGATGCATGTGGTGGAATCCTTTGATCTTCTTCCCCTTTTTAGTCTTCCCTTTCTTTATCGATATTTCTCTTTCTTTTTCTCTATTATTTCCTCTAACCAAATCTCATATTTGGATTATTCCCGTCGAGATATTTCCAACAATTGTAACCATACTTGAATCTGAGTTCTGGATTGAAAGTTGTGGCATCTCAAATTTTCTTAAGTCTTCAGTCACATTTTCCACCTCAATTCCATGTGGCATCCACGTGGTTCCCTCTTACTTGTTCCATCCTACACGGTACTGACTTGGCGTTGATGTGGCACCCATTACCTGTCCTTGTCATCATCGGGATCTATCCGCTTTATGTCCTCCCATTCTTCTGATCGCATTCCTCGACGACAACGTTGTCGAACTTTCTCTTCATTGGGGTCTCTTTCTCCCTAGAACATGGACGTTCCTTACTCCATCTCTGACTACAATGTGCTCCACTGATAGATCCAACAACTCTCGACAGGCAGAGATCAATGGTCCCTATCTCCTTGGCGACTCGAGTTAGTCGACAATTAACCACCCCCAAACTCACTCAACTTCCATGTTGTCCTCCTCAGACATGTGGCACTTCCACAACATACCACCTATCCTTCCTCGTAACCTTTCTCCTGCTATACAGACCTCCGATCGCATTTTTTGGATGATGACCCTTCCCTAAATGAACAGCCCAAATCAGCTTGCTCGCTAGATCAATGGATTTCAATGGTCCTTACTCTTCCTTCTCGTCAAGAATCCTTCATTGCCAACGATCCCTCATCATCAGTGATCCCTCATCGTCAACACTCCTTACATCCTTACTCTTCACCCAAGTGGGGCCCTCTCTTGTCCCATCGACCAATTATCTATCACCACGTAACATCTTATGAGCACATTAGCTGCCATGTTGTCCGACAACGTCATCATGATGTCACTCTCATGCTTGAAATAAACCTAAGGAAATCTTTCACTTAGATCACTCCCACTCATAATATTTTAATGGTTCATTCTAATCCTATGTAATCATAAGCTGCCACAGGTCACCCCTCAGGACACACTAACTACCACACTGGCATCCTAGGAACCCCGACTTGTCTAAATACCTATAATTTTTCTCATTCTGTAATTATAGTAAAATCAATTTGTTTTATTTATTTCTTCTTTGTTTTGTAAATATTTTTATAAATAATTGATTTTGTATAATTATTTTATTTTCTTTATTTTTTATTTTCTTTATTTTGTAAATAGTTTTATTTTATTTTGTTTTAATTAATTTTTTATTATTTCATTTTTTGTAAATTATTTAATATATTTTTACAGGGATGAAATAATTCACACTAAACAAACAAACTGTGTAACTAAGATCTAGGATGTAATGTGTTTTTTACATATATTCATTTTTCATTTTATTTCTTCATATTCTTCATTTGTTTCTTCCTTTTACTTATTATTTTATTTATTTTTATTTTTTAACTTTTTTTTTTGTTTGTTAATTTGTGCAGGACCTGCGATTAACCTGTGGCTTGAGAAACCGCGACTCAGGGGCATCTAAGCCGTCAAAATCACCCGGGGATCGCACCCGGCCTGAGCCACACCAACCCTTAACATGGTTGGATTTTTTGTCCCCGCAGGTTTCGAACCGGTGACTTTAACATCACGGAGTGGCTTAACAACACACTCCGTCACCGACTTCCTACACCTCGGGGACATTTTTATTTTTTAACTTAAATTTATTAATGTGTACATATTTTTTATATTTTTACTTTTATATTTTACTCACCTCTCCCCCAGCCCTATTTTCTAGGCCTCCCTGTAATAAGGGATTTCCTAAAAAATATTAATTCTCTATATTATAGGGAGTTATGGAAAACATTTTAACTTACATTTGAAACTATCTTCACAAAGATTTTAAAACTTAAATATGATATAATATAATACAATATGATTTTTTTATGTTATAATTATATTATATTATAACATATTTAATTATCATATATATTGAAATCCCAACCATAATACTCAAAGTACACATCTTTTATTTTATTTCAAAAAAATAAATAAATTATTTGAATAAGATCTGAGGAAAAACTAGCATAATTTAAATTATATATATATATATAAATTAAAAATAAAAAATAAATAAAATAAATACAAAACATATAAAGCCTCCCCATGTGCTATCGTGATAAGTTTTTCGAGTATGGGATATGAGGAATGATGAGTCCATGATAAGTTTTTCGGAGTATGGGATATGAGGAGTGATGAGCCCACTCCAACATCGGGATAAGCTCATCAGAGTGAGCTCATCAAAGCTTATCGGAGTGAGCTCATCACTACTCATTTCTAGGCTCTCAAACCTCGACCCAGACGGACCAACATGCACGAATTTCCATAGGGTTGTATTATTTTTGTTGTTTTTTGTTTTTTGTTTTATTTTATTTTATTTTGTTTTTATTTAATTTAATTTAATTTAATTTTTGTTTATTTAACATTTTTTTCATTTTATTAATTTAATTATTTTATTTTATTTCATTTTTAGTTTTTTATGATTTTATAGTTCCTCACAAATAGGATGATTATTGACAAATATGGATTGGTCTAATGATTAAAAACGCGTGTTTTGTTTTCGAAGGTTACAGGTTCAAAACTAACAGGGTATGATAATTTTAGTAAATTTTATTTTTATTTTTAACTAGGGGCAAGTTTTGTTGTTTTTAACTTTGTAAATAATTTTTCTACCTTTTTTTACTCATTGTATTATATATATATTTTTTTATTTTTCTAATTTCAAAAAAGGGGAAATTAGAGAAAATTATGCTACAAGTCGTGGGTCCCACAACGCCTCGTTTCTGGTTTAGCATATCCATAGAGACTAATCTATCTAATAAGATAATCGTTTAATCCTATCATGAATGTGGGATGCCTTTTTGCAGGATAAAGATCAATGGTCCATATTCACTCGCAGGCTTAATCAATGACTGTTGAGTGAGAATTTTCAAACGGTCATAATTTTTGCTACAGGTGTCAGAATGAGGATTATGATATCTCGTTGGAAAGGTATTATACAAAGGAACATAGTGGTATAGGTCTCTAGGCTAGGCAGATGACATAAGATGATATAAAATGTAAAAAACAGAAACCCACGAATCTAGGGGGAAAATTGGCCACACCAGCTTCAGGAAGCCATATCTGGAGCTACGAGCAACGAAATCAGGCCTAAGAGGGATCGATGGAAATTTGGATAAGAGAAGAACATGGTGGGATATAAGTTTATAGTGGATTGAGAGCAGAAAAGGTATAAAAATGCAAAACACAGAAATAACCCAAATCTAATTGAAGAACAGGCTATGCAGACTTCAAGAAGTCATATTTCAAGCTACAAGCAATGAAATTGAGCCAAAGATAGTTAAATGGAAAGTTGATATAGAGGAGAATAATCCAGAAGGATCTTGATCAACAGACAAAATACGTAAATTCTCAAAAACGTTCAAGGAACAAAAGATAACACAAATGGACATAGGAAATGATTGTTTTTAAACGAATATAATTTGTAAATTGTCTGAGGACGAAAATAATGAATCATGAGTATGTTCAATTTCTCTTTGTAATGATCACATATTCATTTTCAAAATGTAAGAAAAGAAACAGAAAGAAAATGAAATGAACAATCATGAGAATTGAGGAGTCTATCTCTTGTCTTAAGAAAGATAACTCATACCATAGAGAGTTGACTTTTGCCCTTTGTAACAAAAGATGGTACGATTACTTCTGAGAAAGAAAGAGAATAAGACATTCTAAAGTCATAATTATTTTCAAATGCTTGTGGGATGATTCTACACGTGTATGGTTGTGGGATGATTCCACAAAAATGGAGAAACAAGGGGCGTATGGTTGAAATTTCCAAAACTGGTCATTATGGAAATTTCCACCAATTCTGGTAACTACCCTGCAATTCCAATAATTAAATGGTTTGACCAAGTTTTGGCCCATATCCACGAATTTGGGCACACGGATATCATGGAGTATGATTTTATTATCCTCTTCAAACTATCTTAGATCAAATCCAAGATTTGGTGGTGGATAGATCCACATGTTTAAGATCTAGGATGGGTTGGTTATGAGATCTAGGCTCATCTTGTTGTAAATCCTTTTCCTTTTATGAATGTTGAGTTATATGTATAAATATGAGAGGATATCCTTCATCTTGATAGTTAGAGAATAAAGGAGAGAAGGGAGTTGCAGATCAAGAGTTCTATATTGTAGTCTTTCTTGGAAATATATGCTAAGAGAGGAAGGCCCCCCTCTCTTTGGTATACGCTTCCTAAATAGTTTCATTTTTGTTGTGTGACATTATTTTAGAAGTTTCTCATTTCATTTCTTGTTCGTTTCTTTATTCTCTTTCATTTCTGCAAGTGTGGGTTTCCCTACAGAGTTAGGCATTGAAGGATGAGTTTTATAGTGATCACAAAACCACTTGATACTCTTGATATCAACCAAAGTAATGTGGTTAATCATTGAAATATAAGTTCACTGACCGAATTGAACTATGTAACATTTCATTTATGCAAGTGTGATTAGACAAGTGTGGTGTGCAACAGAGATCTGAATGTTTGTTAACCCTGGGAATCCAAAAGATACTTGAGAAGTTATAGGACTCAAACCTACAACATAATATCCTCTGATTTTAATTCATGCATTTGAGTGAGTTTTATTTCCATTTTTTATTAAGCTACAAGAATTAGTTGAGCCGTGAAGTAGCTAAATGATTATTGTAACACAACACTTGTATCCCTGACTTCAATTCTTGAAAGTGTCTTGTCAAACAAAGAAATTTTGAATTCAGCTTGCTTAGCCTAGAGTTAGTTTCCTACTCCTGCATATATTTTTCCAGCATCTAACAAGCTTATGAGCTCCCTGGTTGATAATTTAATGGAAAACAATTTAAAGAATTCAATTTCCCGATAGACATGCTCTAAGAAACGACAAGGAGAAAACTGCTTTGATACCACTGATTCATATTTATGGGGGGACAAGGACAAGATAAAACACAAAAATATGAAATAAGCACGGAGATACAATAATACTCAATTTCTATTAATCAATAAAGTATGCGGGAACTGTAAAAATACAGAGTGAAATGAACTTGCTAGAATGGTGGTAGCTTATCTTTGAAAAGAAAGAGATGTTAGCTATGCTTCATTCTTAACAAGATTTACATCACACTCCGTTGCATGCTTAAAGGACCTCATTCACCTCAATTATATATGAGAGAGTGAGAGGAGAATAATTCCCATGATGCATGTGCATTGTGGGATAAATTTGTCTAAGTTTACAAAATTCCATAGGCATGTAAAACATAAGGACTTCTCGAGAGGTCACCCATTGCAGTACTACTTTATCCTAAGAGCACTTAACTACAGAGTTCTAATGGGATATGGTGCATTTGCATTGTAGGCATTACATTACATTACAAATGGAGATGAAATTACATTACATTCCCCATCAAAAGGGTGAATATCATGGTTTATCAAAACCACAAACTCGGAAATGTTGATTTACTGGAGAAGGTGGATGGACACCGAAATTCACCTGGATCAATGTATCTTGTAAATGAACTAAAAATATGTGTAGAAGCATAGTGGCCATGGAGAAAGGTGGTAGAATGTTGCAAAAACTCACCAAATACAGATATATGTCGAATACACAAATTATTTTACCAATCGGTATAATGCATCACCATCGTCCTTAGAAAAATCAAAGCCTATTTAAAGACCTCATAAAGACAATCAATGAAGTTCCTCATAAAGAGATTCAATGAAGTTATAATAGACTGAAAACTTAGTTTATCTAACATTGGAAAACATACATTTTAGATTCAATGAAGTTATAATAGACGGTAAAGTTAGGTTATCTATCAAAGCTTGGAAATAAGACATCGATCTTGTTAGCCAATAGCATGTTTGATAAAATCAGTTTAAATAGTATAAAAAAACAACTATTTATTTTCACCTATGAACAAGTTTGGAAATAAGGAAAATATTTGGAGTCAAAGGAAAAGTAATTGATGGTCAACGATGAATTGAATTCTATAGTCTTGGAGTGGAAAACACAATCTCATGTCTTCTATAAGGTTATCCTCCCTCAACACTTCCAAAAAAATTCTCATAAACATAACAAAACCCATAATGTTAATTAATTATGGTTTGAATTGCTTAGCCAGTTATATATATCTCAATCCTTATTTTTACACTACCACAAAACTCTTAGACATTGCCTTCATTGAACTTTTAGAAATAATCTTAGAATCATAATTTTATAATTTTATTTATTACCAATATGCTTTTAGTAATCAATACTTTGATTTAGACCTTGAATAAAGAATTTCTAATTAAATATGGCTCTCACCTTCATATTCTATTTTAATATTTACTCATTTTTATTTATCCATTTTACTTGTGAGTAAGGATTTCTGACCTCCTACATTGTTGTGTAAAGAGAAGTGAGGTTCATTTTACTACTCGGTATTGAAGAGATTGCAATGTTCATCCCATGTTTTTAATACTCACATGAGTATATAAGAACCCCATATATATTATGCATTCCAAAAGTAAAAATATAAAATAATAAATAAGCCAGTGTAAGATAAATAATAATCATTTACAAACATTTGTATATACAAAAAATAACACTATAAAAACTAAACCATATCAACTAGTAATAATAAAAAAATAATACGAGGCAATTATGCTTGGCATCATTAAGAATGAATCACATTATATGTGTGTGTGTGTGTAAGTCACCCAACCACCTAAGCACATTTTAAAGGGATGGGGTATTAAAATTTCACTTTTCCTTAACCATCGCTAAGTCTCTTTTCGAGAGCATCATCATCTACTTCTCATCAAGAGCTCTCTAACGACTATAATTATGCCTAGATATGAGCTCTGGAACATAAGTTATGGATTTCAAAAGTTCTAGGCCTTCTTCAATCAAAGTTTTCGTACTTCCATGTGGCACAGACATGGAGTCTGTGCCGCTGTACTAATTTGATGTGGCACTGACGTTTCATATATGTCACCTTCGAGCGCAACGTGGCTGCTGATATGCATATCAACGTGACATCGAACCGTATCATGTTAATTCATCATTTCCATTCCTTTGGAAAGTCAAAGGCCTGAGGTCAACGACCGAGGTCATGCATGCTTTAGATCGATGACCCTCATGCCATCATGCCCCCCCCCCCATATCCGAAGTTTAACGAGCAGTAGAGGGGTCGTGAAACCTAAACAAGGTTTGGCCCGGGTTGCATGTCACACATTGGGGAATTGTGCCCCCCTCGAGCTTATGGTTAACATAACCACACAAGACCCCCTGCAATGAACACAGGCATGACGTGTGTCCTGGACTCATGGTTCCGCTAAACTGACAAGTACCCATCACTACGACGCCAACTCACTTGCCACTTGGTGTCCACTCACCTGCCACCTCTGCCACTGTTGCCACTGTGTTCCTATCATTGTGGCCCTACCATCGTAGCAGTACACATCATCTCTCTATCATGTCAACTGACACGTGGCCTTCACATCACACTGACGTCATCGTATAGTACACAGGATCTCCCAACCCGATGCTAACACTTGTCCACTCCTTATAATATTATTGAATTAATTGTTCTATATCACATTAAAATCCCACTCTTTAATATTTTATTTATTTAATTCTCATTAAGGTTAATTAAATGTTATTTAATTTAATATCCCATGCAATATTTTATTTTGAATTATTTTAATTTACCAATCATGTAATGCCAAGTATTTACTTTCTCTTTTACCTCGGGAATCCAACATCTTGAAATGGCTTATTGTTGATTAATTCATTTACCGGCCCTTAGGCATATTAAACTTATCATATTATAATACAATTAGTTGATTATATTATAATATAATAATTATGTTATAAAATTCCCAGGTTATAATTTATTTTATTATATTATGGAATTCCCAAGTCTTTTTTTCTTATTTCATATAAAGTCCACCGCCCCCTGGGCATGTAACTCTACATGTGTGCCCTCTTACTTAGACCCCGGTTCTCGACATCCCGGTGGGGATCCATGTGATAATATATCTATATGTTTTAAAAGAAAAAGGAGGTCATCCCTATAGGCCCCTAGGTAATCACTTAACACTAGCGCCATCACACCACCCCAAGTTCCTGGCGCCCGACATCCCGGTGAGGGTCCCATGTTTATATATATATATATATATATATATATGGAAAATGATCAACCCTATCAGCCCTCGGGCAATTGTTTATTACACACACCTTCATTCACAAACTCCTCTTACATTACGATTAGGGTAATTTAGTATTATTACTTCATTTATATCGGCCTGGGTGAACGATTAACACATGATCCTCTTCCTCTTGACCTTACGGTATTGATATATCAGTGGGGGACATTTCTACATTTTAATACTGTATTATGTCGATAATATGTTTATTTCTTTGATCGGTCATCGGGGTTTTATATAGATTATGTTTCTTACCTCCCATTTTCCCTGTGTCGATACCTGATGGAGGTTTGATATTACTGAAGGTTAATAGAAAGGAAATAAAACATGATTTTACAGTCTTTATATATATATATATATATATATATATATATATATATATAGTCCCACACACATGTAGCTGCAAATAGTTTGATTCCTCCATTCTAGAATTAAAAATGTTATTTATACATTCTCCATCCACATAGTGTAAAAGAGTAAATGTATTATTTTACCGTGTTTTACCTCTCACCATAATTTAAGGAAGTTTTTGTCTTAAGACAAGAAATCCCTCACACTAAATTCTAAGTTTCTACCACAACCCACCACAAATTAAGGGATTATCTCCTAAATTGTAGGGAAAGTAACACAATTTAATATAAATGTTTATAAATACCCAAATAAAATTCATGAGCTTTTGTATTTTAATTCAATTAGGAAATTGCATATTTATTTCCTATTGTTTTCTTAATATCTATTTATAATAAATTTTTTGACCTATTCTCCTAAGGCCAAACAAAAAGTTTGAAATCTTCTCAATTTCTGGTATAAAGGCTTCATGAGCTTAAGGTAAAACATTCTTATGTAGAAATCAAACCTTTTCATTTACAAATGTTCTGTGAAGACTCTAACTATTCAATCTTCACCACTAACACATAAAATAGATTGTAATTACTCAATCAACATTATGTCCTTAGTCAAAAGCCACAAAATTCACTCACAACAACCTTTTTAAAAACATGGGCAGTCAATAAGTTAAATTATCAACCAAAGTAAAATTCAGTTGTATCATTCTCATAATTACACATAAATTTCTGAAGCTATCATTACAGAAAAATGAGTTCACACTGCTCTGAAACACATTCTACAACATCTATGAACTTAACATTTTCATAGAGTAGGAAAATATATACTTATCTAAAAGTTAGAAATTGTTGGCAAGTGATGAAAGGTGTGCCACTTTCCACCCAACCATAGGCACAACTGCTCCTAGTGTTTTCATAGCTAGCCACCGCCTTCCCAGAGTATCATGCCATGAGAGAAATTTCTTTTTTTTCTTAGCAATCAACAAGGGACAAAGTTTACTCTCCTTCTCCCATAGGAACATTGGCAACCCAATCTTCAATCCACCAAGAAAGGGGGCCTGATGTGATTTCTCACCCAATCACTGAAATTTCTATAGCCCCATTTATCAACTTTATTTGAACACACTTCCAAATAGTTCTTGTACCTAGAATGATATATTTTCTCAGTTCTCCTCAGAACTAGAGGATATTCACACACTCTTCTTCAGATCTTAGTCCCCAGACCCATTTGTGTGTATCCTCTCCCCTCTACCCACGATTTTCCTCTTTTTCTTTCCTTCTACAATAAGATTTAGTGGGTCAAATCCACTAATTCTTGGGTCAGATCAGAAACTTCCAGATGGGTACTCCACCCATTCTCTTATTGATTTCTGAGGAGGACCACCCAACCACCAGCTTGACTAGTAAATAAATTTTCTGGAATAGAGGACATTTTTGGGTTTGAACATTTTTAATTTAGCAAAGTACTACCTAGTAGGGGTCATCTCAAGCAATCATGGTTCCCCTCACCATTCCCTCTCATGGAAACATAATTTGTATAGAAAACACCTTCAATAGTTATTCAACCATTTTCTTTTTATTTAATAACATAAATTATTATGACCCAATGCCTTAAAAATGATAAGAAATCAATAAAATTCAGTCCACTTTGAGGGGGAAACCTCCTTTACAATATATAAACTTCAGAACAAAATATAAGATGAGATAAGATGATCCTAATACTATATATCCTTGATATATATATATA
>ML794659.1:157799-170689 GCA_009831015.1 Picea engelmannii
ATATATATATATATATATATATATATATATATAGGAGACAAGGGGTTACAATTACAATGAAAGGGTGCAAAGAAGGGTTCTAGCTGACCTACTAGAAATGTAATAATTCACTATCTAGGGCATAATAAGGGGTTTTATACATATCATGGGGATTTGTCTAGGGCTTAACATGCCCTTACCTTTCAAACCAGTGTTTTCCTCAACACTTGTCTAACCATGAATGCTTCTGCATGAAGAACTCATCTTCCCATGTCGGCCCTTCCACTAGTAGGTTCTTCCATTTGACAAGGTATTCTGTAATTGCTCGATTTCTCAGATGCTTAATTCTTGTTTCAAGGATTGTTTCTAGCTCTAGTATGATTTTGCCTTCTTCATTGAGCTCTGGTAAAATTGTTTGGACTGGGATCTTATTTCTAATGACCTTCTTTAAGCAAGAAACATGGAATACTGGATGTACATGTGAAGATGGAGGCAACTCCAATTTGTAACCCATACTTCCAATCCTTTGAAAAACCTTATAGGGGCCATAATATTTGGGTGCTAGTTTATTGTCCTTCTTTTGTTTCTTTAGGGACATTTTTTTGTATGGTTGTAGCCTTAGAAATACCCAATCCCCCACCTCAAATTCCATTTCCCTATGATGTTGATATGCTTGTTGTTTCATCATATTTTGTGCAATAACCAAGTTGTCCTTCAACAGTTTTAGAACCTCTTATTGGTTCCCTATGTGGTCCTCCATTGATTGAACCATTGTATTTCTTTTCAACGGTGATGTGATGGATGGAGGATGATATCCATAAAGTGCCAGAAATGGGGACATTTTTAATGAAGTATGGAAGGATGTGTTGTACCACCATTCTGCTAAGGGCAACCACTTGACCCATTGTGTTTGTTTATCGGATGCAAAGCAAAAAATATATACTTCTAGACATTTATTCACAATCTCAGTTTTCCCATCAGATTGAGGGTGGTAAGATGAACTATGAGCCAATTGAGTACCAAAACAAGAAATTAATTCAGTCCAAAAATTTCCCTGAAAATTGGGCCTCTGTCACTTACAATAATCTTGGGGACTCCATGTATTTTTTGAAATGTTTCCATGAATGTTGTTGCTACTATGCTTGCTTTAAAATGATGAGAAAGAGATAAAAAATGGGCATGCTTTGTTAGTCGATCCACTACTACCATGATGATGGTCTTTCCTTCTGATTTTGGTAAACCTGTAATAAAATCCATGGAACTTCTTCCCAATGTTGGATTGATATAACTAATGGTTGTAGGAGACTTGGAGTCTTGATTGTCTCTCCCTTATTCTGTTGGAAGACCAGGCATTCTGAGACAAACTTTTGAACATCATTTTTAATACCTTCCCATAAAAAAATCTATCTTTACCATATGGTATGTTTTCAAGAATCATGAATGTCCCTGTATAGGAGATGTGTGCAATTCTTACATAAGTATAGGTGATCATGATACCATAGCAAATCATTCTTCCATACAAAATTTTCTACTGAACTGGGGTCTTCATGTATTTTTTGAATGATCTTGCATACCTCTTGATCTTGATTCCATTCTATCCTTGATTCTTCCACCCAATCTGATTGTGGACTAGAAATAACACATAGTGAACCTTGTATTTCTTCTTCTTTCCTGGAAAGGACATCTGCCACAACATTATGTTTTCCTTTTTTGTATATAATTTCAAAGTCATAACCCAACATCTTTGTAACCCATTTTTGTTTCTCTTCTGAAGATAATTGTTGGTCCAAAAAGTACTTCAAACTATCATGATATGTTTTTGACCTTGAAGTGTCTTCCTATTAGGTAGGGGCGCCATTTCTAAGTTGCATGTATTATGGCCAAAATTTATTTTTCATAAATGGGTTTGAATAAGTTTTTTTCCTTTAAGTTTTCTTCTTTCAAAGTCAATGGTCCTTCCTTCCTGCATTAAAACTGCACCAATTCCATGGTCCGAGCCATCACACTCCACAATAAATGTTTTTGTGAAGTCAGGTGTGGTCAAGACGAGAGTTGTACACATAGCCTCCTTAAGTTTTTCAAAAGCTTTGGTTGCTTCTTCTTGCCAAGAAAATGCTTCCTTCTTTAATAATGTTCTTAGAGGTGCTACTATTTGACCATAGTTCTTGACAAACTTACAGTAATAGCCTGTCAATCCTAAGAATCCTCTAAGTTTCTTCAAGGTTTTGGGAATTGGCCATTCCCTTATAGATTTAATTTTGTTAGGGTCCACTTTTACACCTTCATGAGATACAATATGAACCAAATATTCCACTTCTTGAACCCCAAAGGAACACTTGGAAGGCTTTGCATAAATTTGTTTCTCTTCCAATAGTTGTAATACTTTGTCAACATGTTGTACATGCTCTTCCCAATATTTGTTGTCGATTAGTATGCCATCAAAAAATACTAAAACAAATTTTCTAAGGAAGGGATTGAAAATAGAATTCATCAAGCTTTGAAATGTTGATGGTGCATTAGTTAGTCCGAACGACATAACCAAAAATTCATAATGTCCTTCATGTGTTCTAAAAGCTGTTTTAGGAATGTCTTCCTGTCTCATTCTGATTTGATGATATCCTGAACGAAGATCCAACTTAGTAAAGAATTTTTCTCCATGTAATTCATCTAATAATTCATCAATGACAGGGATAGGAAACTTATATTTGATTGTCATTTTGTTGAGTTGTCTATAATCTAGACACATACACCATGAGCTGTATTTTTTTGTAACCAACACCACTGATGAAGAGAAAGAACTTTGGCTATGTTGAATGATGCCAGCCTCTAACATTTCATGGATCATGCGTTCAATCTCACTCTTTTGTGCATATGGATACTTGTAAGGCCTAATGTTAGGTGGTACACTTCCTCACTGCAAATGAAAAGCATGGTCATGGTCTCAGGTAAGTGGAATACCCTTATGCATTTCATCAAATACCTTGGAATGATTGTTGATAATTATTTGGATATCTGATGGAGCCAGGTATATAGATGTTTGAACATCAAGTGAGCACAATTGTGCAATTACACCCTGGTGTCCTTTTTTGAGTAGTTTTTCCATGCTATTAGATATTATCACTTTAGAGGGTTTCCCTTGGATACCTCTAAGCTCAATTTCCTTGTCATTTGAGGAAAATCTCATAAAAAGATTTTGAAAATCAAAGGCCACTATTCCCAGTGAGTGCAACCATTGGACCCCTAATACAAAATAAACACCCCCCATTTGGATGGAAATCATGGGGCTATATAGAAAATAATCCCCCATTTTGAGCTTAATACTATGGCATTTCCCTGAACAATTTATGGTACCTCCATCTGCAATCATTACTTGAAAATCTGGTGCAGGATAGACAAAACAATTGAGATCTTTTGTTAATTTGTAATTGATGAAATTATGGGTGCTACCTGAATCAATCAATATTGTTACCTTTTTCTTTTTGATGTATCCTTGTATCTTGAGGGTTTGTGGACTAGTGATACCGGCCAAACCATGACAATATATTGTTGGAGTAGTCTCTTCTAGATTTGGGTATTGTGATGGTTCCAATTCTTGATCTTCTTCCTCTTCACAGTCTATGTAGAATAATTTATTTTCACCACATTTATGCCCCTTACTGTACTTGTTGTCACAATTGAAACATAGTACTTTTGCTCTTGTTTCATCCATTTGTTGATGTGTCAACCTTATTGGTTTAGGTAAACTATCTTCTTCCTCTTCACAGTCTATGTAGAATAATTTATTCTCACCAGATTTATGCCTTTATTGTACTTGCTGTCACAATTGAAACATAGTCCTTTTGCTCTTATTTCATCCATTTGTTGAGGTGTCAACCTTCTTGGTTGAGATATGGTTGTCTTAGGACCCCCAAAACGATCTTTGCTTCCAATGCTATACTTGTGTGCAGCCTTATTTTTGGCATGAATATGACGAGCATTTTGCATAGCTTCCATAATACTTGTAGGTTGTCTTAAGAAAAGTTCATGTTTAATGTCTTCTTTTAATCCACCCATGATAACTTCCATCAAGTGTTCATCATTTAGGTTATCCACCCTTGTGGCCAGTACCAGGAATTCTGAATTACATTCTTCAATATCAACTAACTGTTTGATTCTTGTAAATTGACTGAAGTAGTATTGTTCCCAAACTTTCCCATATTGTGCTTCTAAGTCTCTTGTAAATAAACCCCAAGTGTAGTGATATAAAGGGGGTTGCCTTTTCACTATCCATTGATACCATTGATACGGTTTTATCTCAAAGTTCAAGGTCGCTATGTGAATCCTTTTCTTATCATCCATAATATTATGTAGTTCAAAATATTTCTTTGTCTGGTTCACCCAAGTAAATACCTTTGTACCATCAAACTTCTTTAATTCAATTTTGGGAAAGTTGAATTTAGGACCCCCACTAGAATTAACTCCACAATTAGAGTTAGATTCACTAAATGGATTATTATTGGCAGTTTGTTCAACATGAGTACTACCTTTATTTTCATGATTCCATTCCATTTTGATGTCTCCTTTAGGGAATCTCCCATCTATAGCTTGAGATATCAGGGAAGACATATTTTGCATTTCCTTCATGGAATTTTGTATTTCTTTTTTTATGTCATTCTTATTTTCCATATCATCCATCTTGTTTTTTATACCCTCCATATTTTTTTCCATTCCAACCATCTTCCCTTCCATTACTTGAATTTTTCTTTGTGAGTTTATGCAATTATTAGACTTTTCACTCACATTATGAATTTGTTCCTCCAATTTGGACAACATGTTCTATATGTCCTCATTTTCTTGTTGAGTCATAGATGAGACTTATAGAGGTTTAATAGATGTTGTCACCTTTTTGGGACCCATATGGATTAATAATAATAATACTCCTCTATTATATATATATATCACAAATTTTAAATCACTCGAAAAAAATATTCCAAAAATAATTATGCCAATTGTAAGTTACGTACCTTCAAAAACCTTAATTTGGAGTTTCTCCTCTTGGCTGATCTTTCTTCTAGTGTATCTCTAAAATTTTGGTCCTTCTGAGTCTACAATTTCGACCCGTAGTAATCTGAAATTTATTTTCTCCAATGTCACTGGTCTGACCAAAATTGGATGTGCCAAGTGGAAGTTATGGTAATTTCTCCACACCTTGCTGATTTTTGGCCTTTCCAAGAGATCTCCCTTGTATAGTGTTCCTTGCACAAAATAATTGATATAAAGTTATAAAATTTGTACCTGAGATACTAAAAATTGTCCACTATCCAATGAAACTAGTCTCACTCAATTTGTATACTCTAGGAATAAGTTACGACTTTTTTACATGGGACACCTATTTTAGACTAGTCAATAGGACTAGTCAGATACCCTATTTTCCACAGGGTGTATCTACAAAAGTAGGATGACCCAGAAGCTGAAATTTTTATCACAAATACCTTGATAATTTCTATGAATATGATCCGGATTTTAGGGTCTGAAACATTACATAAAATATTTATAGCGAAAATTCCGCGATGACTAAATTTAGGATGATTCCAGAACCCTGTCTTACACAGGCTATATCTCCGAAAGTGTAAGGCCTTAGGAGCTGAAATTTTAAAACCACATACCTTGATCCGTCTACTAAATATCCTCCAAGTTTTTTCCTCTGAAACATCGTAGAAAAAAAGTTATAGTGAAAATTCCAAGGTTTCTTAGATGTAGCAGCAAAACCCCAAAACCTTGGGCTCTGATACCAAATGTTATGACCCAATGCCTTAAAAATGATAAGAAATCAATAAAATTCAGTCCACTTCGAGGGGGAAACCTCCTTTATAGTATATAAACTTCAGAACACAATATGAGATGAGATGAGATGATCCTAATACTAGATATCCTTGAGACAAGGGGTTACAATTACAATGAAAGGGTGCAAAGAAGGGTTCTAGTTGACCTACTAGAAATGTAATAATTCACTATCTAGGGCATAATAACGGGTTTTATACATATCATGGGGATTTGTCTAGGGCATAACAGAAATATTCACATTACCTTCTTTAGCAAAGGTTCATCTTTCCCAAAATGCACACATAATAGATCTCTCCATAGTCTTTTAGCAATAATATAATTATATTTGCAAGCTGGGGGAAACAAGGGTATAAAAATCCCCTCCCCCTTAAAGGAACGTCATTTCATGAGAAATATTACCCTGCAGACAGGTTAAGCTACCCTTTGGACCAAGAACCCTTCTTTGGTCAAAAGACAAAATAAAACAAATAGTTGCTACTTTCCTTATAGATCTAGTTCATAACTAATCAAAATGGGAAAGAGAAAGAATGTGACGTACCTTGTTTCAATGTTTGTCCTCATTGCTCCAAGATTTAGGCTTGATCTCCAAGCTCCTTAGCGTGAGCCGAGACCTGGGATGAACAACAAATAAATCATTTCTCCTACTTTATGTGATTAGATAAAAAAGATCTATTTATACCCGATTTTACTTAAGAATAGACATTGCAATGAACAATCATAATGAAAGGAATAGGCCAAGTTGATATTAAATGGAAATCCAAAAGAAGACACTTACAAATCAAGTCGATGTCACAACAATATTATCCAAGCCCTTGTTGTCCAGCCCTTGCATGAAAGTCTTAAGATCAAAATGCTAATGCTTCAATGGATTCTTTCTCCTAGGATCAAAGGTTTGACACCTAAAATGTTCCTCTTCTAACCTTGGAATGCCATCAATTTATAGGATTGGGAGGCTCAACTACCATGAGATAATAAGGGAATTGGTTGAGGATATGGCTACATGAGTTGGGATTTGATCCTAAGATAGTGCCATATGATAGGATTCAACTCAAAACAACCTCATCACTTCATAGTTGTCCCTTAAGAAAAGGTGGGATTCTCCATATTTTCCTCTAACCAAAGTGGTGCTCCCCCTAAGTTAGAGACATGGTTCCAATGGCACTCCCTCAATAAGGCCAATGGGGCACCACCCTATGAAGTGGTTCTCCCCTAGCATGGATAGGGGGGCACCACCCTATGAAGTGGTGCTTCTCCAACATGGCTAGGGGGGCGCCACCCTTCATAAATGCTAAAACAAATGGTCGAATTTCCAAGTGAAAAACATGTTTCTTGCCTAAAGTGATGGGTTTCTTCCTCCAATATGACTTAGGGATCATGGAAAATGTATTTCATGGTGTCAATGAGTCGTGACACTTGGAAAAGTGCAAGCGACACTTAGTAAGGTGCATACGACACTTAGTAAGGTGCATACGACACTTTGCAACAATTGTGACACTTGTGACACTTAGGGTGTGACACTTAAGTGTGGAATTTTGATGTGTAACACACCATCCTCGACATTCTATTTGTCATTGTGATTTTTATTCACATCAATAAACAAAAATGGGTATGCCTATTTCATGGAATCCTCCATTCCCACATAGCTTCATCTGGGCCAAAGTGTTTCCACTACACCTTGACCTGTGTAATGATTTTTTTCTTGAGTGGGATCTCTTTCATGTCTAGTATACATTGTGGTTTTGGTAGGAATTCTCCCTCTGGTTCCACCTGGATCACAGACCAGTCAATTATATGAGTAGAATCATGTACATATTTCTTTAGTAATGAAACATGGAAAACATTATGTGCTTTCACTGTGGGAGGTAAAGCTAATATATATGCTATAGGTCCCAATCTATCCAAAATTTTAAAAGGTCCACAAAATTGGGGTGCCAACCTTGGCACAAGTTCCCATTCTCAAGGAACTTCTGGGCCTAATTTGGAGATTCACATGATCCCCCACTTTAAACTCTCTAGGAGTCCTATTTCTATCTGCATATCTTTTCGGTCTGTCTTGTGCCACTTTTAGATTTTGTTTTATTTGAGTTACTTGTTGTTCCATTTCTTTTAACATATCTGTCCCAAGCATAATTTTTTCCACTGGGTTGTCCCAGCTGATTGGAATATTGCATTTTCTACCTTAGAGAGCCTCAAAATGATTCATTTTCAAGGATTTATGATAGCCGTTGTTGTAGGAAAACTCTACCAAGGGTAGATATTCTTCCCATTTCTTGGGTTGGTGCATCACATGCATCCTTAACATGTCCTCTAATACCTGGTTTACCCTCTCTGTCTACCCATCAGTTTGAGGGTGGTGGGTTGTACTAAATAATGATTTAGTCCCAAAACCAGTAAACATAGACTTCCAAAAAGTTGAAGTAAATTTAGCATCTTTGTCTAATATGATTTCCTTAGGTATACCATGTAGCCTAAATATTTATTTCATGAAAATATTGGTGATATCTATTTCCTTGCAAGTTGATTTTATCGGGATAAAGTGAGCATCCTTGATCAACTTATCCACAACTACCATAATGGCATCATTCTGTTTGGTTGATTTAGGAAATCCTGTGATAAAATCCATGGAGATGGTTTTCCATATACATTCTGGAATTGGTAGGGATTGCAATAGTCCTGTTGGGTGCTTGTGCTCCATCTTAACCTGTTGACATTCTAAACATTTATCTAAGTAGTCAACTATGTATTTTTTCATTTCTAGCCAATAAAAAAAATTCTTAGTTGTTGTGATCATTTTTGGATAACCAGGATGGTCAATATATGGTCTCTTATGTAGTTCATCCATGATGAACCTCTTCAATTTGTCACAATTTGGGATATACAACTGACCTTTGTAATTTAGTAGGCCATCATTCAATAGTTGATAGCCATCATATTTCATCCCTATGGGATATTTCTCTAGATATGCCTTTACAGTTTTGAAAAAATCATCTATTTCTTGTGCACTTTTAAGCCATTCCTTGATGTTTGATTCAAAGGTTCTTATAGCTTCCATGTGAATCACTTGCATGCTTCTACTGAGGGCATCAACCAACCTATTCTCTTTTCTCTTAATGTGTTTGATTTTGAAATCAAATTCACTAAGGAGAGCCATCCACCTATCTTGTCTAGCATTTAGTTTGGGTTGGTCAAACAAATATCTTAGCCCACTATGGTCTGTCATGAGTACAAATTTTAGGCCTAGGAGGAAATGCACACACATTTTTAAACCATGTAATAAGTCATCCAATTCCAAGTCATGTGTCACATAATTTATTTCATGCTCATTTAGTTTTCTGTATTTGTAGAAAATCACATGCCCTTCTTGCATAAGGACTCCTTCGAGTTCTTCCTTCTAGGCATCTGTATACACAAGGAAGTCCTTGTTTGGGTCTGCAATTTTCAGCATAGGTGCATTGGTTAAAAGATGTTTCAGCTGCCGAAAATTGTCCTCACACATTGATGCCTAAACAAATTTAACTCCCTTTTTCTGAAGGGGGGTGATAGGCTGGCCAATATTGGAAAACCCCTTTATGAACCTTCTGTAATATCCCAGTAGGCCCATAAAGGATCTAACGTCAACTAAATATTTTGGTGTAGGCCAATCCATAATGGCCTTGATCTTATCAAGATGTACTGCCACTCCTTCTTCAGAGATAACATGGCCTAATTAATGGACCTGGTTTTGGAAGAAGTCACACTTACTAAACTTTGCATAGATATTTTTCTCTCTCAGCACTTGAAGCACTAACTTGAGATGCTCTTCATGCTCTTCCTTTCTCTTACATTATATTAAGATATCATCAATGAACACCAACACAATTTTTTCCAAGAACTTGCCGAGAACATTATCCATCAAGCACATGAAGGTGGTTGGTGTATTGGTAAGCCGAAATGGCACCACCACAAATTCATAGTGCCCATATCTCATCCTCAAGGTTGTTTTGTGGATGTCTTCATCCTTAATCTGGACCTAATGGTATTCATACCTCAAGTCAATCTTGGAGAAAATTGTAGCTCCCCTTAACTGATCAAATAAGTCATCAATTCTTGGTATGGGATACTTATTTTTAATTTTCATGTTGTTGATTTGTCTATAGTCTATTCACAACCTTTGTGTGTCATCCTTATTCTTCACAAACAAGGTTAGTTCTCCTTAAGGAGACACACTAGGCCGAATGTAACCTCTATCCAACATCTACTTCATCTATAATTTGAGCTCAACTAGCTCAGGAGTACTCATTCTATAAGGTGCTCTATACATTGGCACTGCTAGAGGTATAAGTTCTATTGAGAAATCAATATCTCTTTTGGAGGTAGAACTGGTATCTCTTCTAGAAACACATCTTTATACTCTCTAAATATAGGATGGTCCTCTATTTTTGGTTTACTGTCCTCAATAGATTTTAGTACTTATATTGCATAGAAGGGACACCCTTTTCTGCAATACTTCTTCACTTGAAGGGCTGATATTTGCCTCACTGAGAAAATATTTTTAATTCCTTGTAGAGTCCTTTTCTTCCCTTCCTCGTCTTCACACTCTAATGTTTTATTATAACATTCCAACTTGGATTTATGGGCAACCAACCAGTCCATGCAAATCAACATGTCATAATATTCTAAAGGAAGTATGTTTAGGGCTGCTTGAGTGGAAAACCCATTCATAATGAATTGGCATGCTGGTATGGTCTATGTTACTATTCTTTTTGTTGTAGTGGCTAGCTGTACCATCCATGATTTAACATGTTTTACTTGTTTCAATTTACATTTATCAATAGTTTGAGGGGAAACATAACTCAAATTAGAACCAAGGTCAATTAAAATGTAAACAATATGGTTGGAAATCATACCTTCCATCTCACCACTGAAGATTGGTGGTTAGCTTGTCTATTATCCAGGGTTGCATAAATTTGTGAAATGCTCCTAGACACATCATTGAGTGTGGTAGCTTCTTGGATGTTTTAGACCCTCCTATTGTCCTGTTTCCTTTGTGGGTAGTCTCTCAACAAGTGTTATTCTCCACATCCCCAACATTTCAATGGTTCTCTATTTGTGTTATTAGTCTTTCCTGGGGATGATCCAAAGGTATTATTTCCACTATGAGATGGATTTTTTTTTTATAAACACTCTTAGTGGGAAGGCTCATCTTAGATATTTTCCCATGGTTCTTAAAATTTGAAGATTTAAACCCCTTCTTCTTGAATCCCAATTTACCTTTCTTCTTCTAGTCCTTTTGAGATTCTTGTTCTTGAATTGCTCATAGTAGTACCTTGCCTTTTGAGTAGTGTCCTCTAGAGTATTAGGTTAATCAAACTCAATCCTATATCGGAAGGATTGAGGCATCCCACTAAATAGTTGCACCTTCACCTTCTCATCCTTTATATAGGGAACATACCTTATCAACTCAAGAAATTTGTTGACGTATTCCTCCATTGTGAGCTATCTTAGTTTGAGTTCATAGAACTCCTTAGTCTTTTCATCATAGTACCTTTTAGACATGTATTTATTCTTGAAGTATTTCTCAAATTTCCTCCACGACAACTCTTTCTCATGAATTCCCTTTACATTTCTAAGGTCCTCCCACTAGATGGAGGCCTTTCCATTCAAATTGAAAATTTCTATTCGAGCCTTCAAGTTTTCAGAGTAGTCATGGACTCTGAAGTGCTTCTTTAGGCCAAGTATCCAAGATTTTGCTTCTTCCCCCTTTTTAATCTCCCCATAAAAAGTGGATGTCTTGGATTTCTTAAACTCTTTAGGGTCATGGATCTTGGAATGATTCCTCCTCTTTCTTCTCCTCTGAGAATGTGAACTAGTCTCACTACTGGACAATTCCTTGGAGCTATCAAATCCCTCACTAGAGGATTCTCCAGATGAATCCTTGATGTTAGCATGCCTCTTGGATCCATGTTGGGCCTTCTTTGAGATGATTCTTCTTGTATTTATACCTTCAAGGCCATGTTTTTGTATCTCAAGTGGACTCTAGATTTTCTTGGACTAATGTTTGTCCACATTGTTGGTTTTGGCCCATGTTGCAACTGCTTATGTATGTCTGACAGTCTTTGCAGCAAGAATGCATTTATTTCAGTTTGTTTTTCTTGTTCTTTTATAAGACTCTCATTGTCTATTTTAAAGCTTTGTAATTATTCCATGAGGCTTCTTACAGTTTCATCCAAATTCAGAGGGGTTTCCACCACTCTCCTTTCATCGGTCTCTTCTTCTCTATTATGGGTCCTCTCTCCCATCTCATGATGTGTCACCATTATTTATGCTGTATTTTTTCCTTGTTGTCCACTGTCTGGTTAAGTTTCAATAACAACATTTTATGTTAGTTAATTGTCCACTACTTTATGAACAACACGTATAATTTTATGTACAATGAAATCAACTTCATCATTAAGCACACAAAAATGACATACAGTTTAGGTTTAAACATGTAAAAGCAACAAAATGTCTCAAACCTCTTTTCAATAGTAAATTTTTTATTAAGCTCTTATGGATAGGATAGGATAGGGTTCCCTCCCCCTTAAAAGTATTTCCAAGAGAACTTATTCGACTCTTTCCTGAGCCCAAGCAAGCCAAGTGTTGTTTCCTTCTCTGACACCACTTTGTAAGTCACCCAACCCCCTAAGTACCTTTTAAAGGGATGGGGTATTAAAATTTCACTTTTCCTTAACCATATCTAAGTCTCTTCTTGAGGGAATCATCGTCTACTTCTCTTCAATATCTCTCTAACGACTATAATTATGCCCGAATCCGAGCTCTGGAAAAAAAGTTATGGCCTTCCAAAGTTTTAGGCCTTCTTCGATCAAGGTTTTCGTACTACCACGTGACACACACATGGAATCCACACCATTGTACTAATTTGATGTGGTATTAACGTGTCTTACACATCACCTTCAAGCACAATGTGGCTGCTAATATGCATATCAGCATGACATTGAATCGTATCGCGTTAATTTTGCATTCCCCTTCCTTTGGTAAGTAAAAGGCTTGAGGTCGGTCATTATTTAGATTGATGACCCTCATGCCCTCCCCCCCCCCACACATGTCCG
>ML794659.1:174790-191679 GCA_009831015.1 Picea engelmannii
AAAATCAAGCACAATAACTAACCAATTTTAGAAAATATACCCTAACCCTATTACATATATGCTCCTAGAATCCAAAGGTACAATCCTCAACTATTCGATGTTGACTACAATGCCATGTAATCATATTTCTAAAATATATGTAATCATATTTCTAAAAGATATTTTCATATGGAAGTTATTCCCCCTTTTGTTAGAGTTTAGAATCCAAAAGTACAATCCTCAACTATTTCATGTTGACTACAACACCATGTAATCATATTTCTAAAAGTTACTTCCATATGGAATTTATTCCTCCTTTTGTTAGAGTTACAAAAATGCGTGCTCACATTTCAATATACATCCAAACAAGGGGAGTTGCCAAACAACAAGTCCCTTCCAAGAAGGCAGAAAGCATGTGCTATTTGATTTCCCCAGAACTCTTGTCTTAAGTATTCTAATTGTAATTCCAGAAATATTGGGACTGAATTCCTTAGGGAAATTAAATGAATCTCATGTAAAATAATAAGTGTCATGCAAGAGATCTAGGATCGGTTGTCACTCCCTACAAACACATTGGCCTTGCACTTAAGAGATGATCTTTCTTAAAAAAATATAAATGTACAGTAGAAGAGCTCTGTTGCTAAAGGCTACCATGTCTGTGTTCATAAAAACTTCTCTAATCAAGTTTTACCAGGTCCAAGATGTAATTTGCAGCTATATAAATTCAAAAAACTCTTCAAGGACATGAGTACCATAATGTCGAGATGTATCATGTCTCTCTTTATTGGATTTTTGAAGGTTATTGTGATATAATATTATTGGATGATTCGAGGATAAATGCTCGCTTCTTATAGAAAATAAGTGTGATGCCATCTACAGTTATCTGAACATGCCAATAATGCTTCCAAATTTCTACTATATTGTAAGTTGAGTTGCCAAAGTTAACTTATCAACACCGTTAAAATTTCATTTCATTTTACTCAATACAGTTAGACATTCTACAGATGTATGTGTGACGTGGATGTGTAATCACCTCAACGACTTTGACTATTAATAAAATAGGCAGCTGGTTATGAACCCTGTGTAACGAAAATGGCATTCTCGATGAATTTGAATAATTAATAAAATCAACGGTGGCTTGTGAACTGGTCTAACGAAAATGGATAACGGTGGGTTGTGAACATGTCTAACGAAAATGGATGATCATAAAAAAAACCATGACATGAAACCTGCACTTCAATCCCTATCATGGGATCAGAAAAAAAACCATGACATGAAATCTGCACTTCAATCCCTTTCATGGGATTAGAAAAAAAACCATGACATGAAACCTACACTTCAATCCCTGTCATGGGATCAGAAAAAAAACCATGACATGAAACTTGCACTTCAATCCCTGTCATGGATTCCGCTGCACATTAATAATTACTTTAGCCCAACATGACGGAGTAAACACAGACTAATAGAGACGTGGATGTGTAATCACCTCGACGAATTTGATTATTAATAAAATCAACAACTTGTTATGATTCATGAACATGTGTAATGAAAATGACATTCTCAACGACTTTGATTAATTAATAAAGTCAATGGTTGGTTGTGAACTTGTCTAATGAAAATAAATGATCAGTAAAAAACCATGGCATGAGTGAGGGCCAACATTCATCATATTCTAAGTCACACCAAGCACTCAACACAAGTCAGCACACAAAGAAGTGAGCACAATGCCAAGTGCAAGAAATCCATGCGCGAGTGTTATGAGGAAAATCTCTCTATGGCTAGGGTAAACCACAATAGACGGAAATGACTGCAAAAATCAATTCTCTTCTCAAGTATGCTATATAAAAAAATATTCTAGCAAGACAAGATAAAATCCTAACTCGTCCAGGCGTTCAATGAAGTCCATCGTTGAGCACTTGACCCAAAGCAATATACCTGCAACTATTCATCAGCAACCAAGCAAAGAAAGCATATGGTGATATTGTATAATGTTAGCACATTCAATAGCATAATCCATTAATAAACATGACAAATACGCCCATAGAATAATAATTCAATATATTTGCAAGATATCAATTGGACGGGAAAAGAGTATTTCTATTAATAAATGATTAGCAGAAGTGAAAATGTTACAGACTTCCGTGTCGGCACGGTTTGGAACCAAGAAACTAAGTTCCTTCCAACTGGGCCTCCACCACTTCAATCCTCCACCAAATACAAGCTCATAATAGAGAAACAATGAGGTTCTCAATCAATAAGGGAAGATCTTGGGGGCTGAACACTGTGTTCATACTTAAAGGACAAAGGGATGCAGACTCAATATGAAGTAAATAGTTTATCCAGAGTAACTTTGCTCTCAAAGTTGAATTCTTTTCTCCTCTTTCTATAGCTCAGAATTGGCCCATTTATAGCCTTCAAAATGGAACTGAAGGGCTGAGTCGGAATGTTTCCAGTATGTGGAAGGCCAAGGATCATAGATCTCCTGTCGTGACATGGAAACCCGACATTAATTTTCATTTTCTGGCACAAATCCTGATGTACGCGGGATGTAGTGGAGTAGCTTGCGTTGCGCATGTTGTATAGTAGGCAAGATGCGTACATGTGGAAAAATATTTATTTTTAGCTCTGGATATTACAAACAGGGATGATAAGTCTACATGGGGAAATGGAAAAAGGCCTTCTGTGCAAGATTGCATAGGGTGAGGAAAATCTTGCTATAATAGATGCCCCCTAATGTGTGAGGTCAGAGGAGTATCTGCGATGGTCGAAATACATTATAAACAACCTAGAAGTGGAGTGGTAGGGGACCAGCTGGACAAACTAGTTTCTCATTACATTCTGCAATGACTTTGCATACATGGCTGCCAATAAAATTACAATGCAGATCCATGTGAAATATATACCAAACAAGTGTCCGTGGCCATGAATAGGAAAATAAAAATGCGGTTACATGCCAGTAGTTGTCATAGTCATGATCAAGGCCCAGTAGAACCAGTCTCAAAACCAATCTGAAGATATCTGTATACAATGGAGTACAATCTAATCTCCCATGATCACCGAAGTCATATAGGTATTGGTCCAATGAAAAGGAAGCAACAACTCAGGAAAGCTGCGGACGTATAGTGATGTGTTCAAGTCTTCTACACAATCCGCCAAGGGTGCAAGTCTACATCATGTGAGTAAATGAGTTGAGGTTGAACACAATGAGACATCGTTTGATTATCGATCATTGATTGATATCGTTAACAAATGTGAGACAACCTACCAATAATGAAAGTAGGTATCAAGGCATCGAGTACATTCTTACAAGTGTGAATAAAGGAGTCGGTGTCGAACACCTGAAGAATCCATCGATCAGGAGACATTGATGTATTCCCAACTGTCGATAGCGAGAGAGCCTGCCACTAATGACTGCAAGCCTCAAGGTACTCATAAGACTCTAGGTCTTGTTTCCAGAATAAATAAGTTGAATTCGATGGAAGGAGACCTGCTGAAAGGAGAGAATTAAGGCATCTCTCATCAGTCAGCATGAGGTACAAAGCAGGAGCTTCATGATTTGGTGGAAATCGGACGAAGAACATGTTCACGAACCAATGACCCTGTGCATATTTTTCATCTGCCAAGTGCAAGAGGTACATGAAAAAGACCCTCTGAATAACAGCCAATGATGAAGACTGCTAACAAAGGCAAGGAAACCACCAATAAGGCTAATGGCATCCAAGACACTGCACGAATCCCAATGTGTGAATAGGTGTCTTACCGTCGAACATAAGGGTAACCACCCAATCAACGACCAATGATGAAATGTCGACTGTTGGGTTCAAGGTTACCTACCAATGATGAAAGTAGGACCAGGGTGCAATATAAGACACCAATATCATGTGATTCTGAGACACACTGAGGGTATGGTCGACATGCAAAGTCAAGAGTTCTGAGGAGTGGCCGACACAGGTTGATAGACTTCCTTTGAACAAGAGCATGAGACATATGGAGGACCCCGACAACATAGACCCAATGATGAAACCATGAGATGCAGGAGGCATCAATGAAATTCTATATAGGGACTGTAAGAGTAACCAGTTGGTAGAGAAGACTCTGTAATGAGCTCATATTCCTAAGGCCATGCTAATCCCAAAATTATGATGATGAATGGACTCAATAACTTTGTGCTTTGTTCAAAGGCGACACGACTGCTGCCAATATGAGATAATACTCCCTTCCTGCCTGTCTTTTTTGTTTTTTCATAGACAAATGAATGCTATGATACAGACGAGGAAATGAGTGTCGCAAGTAAGAAAAACTAGTTCCAGTAGTGGAACATACCTATGCTCAATGCAGGGAAATGCATGCAGGAGATGGACACTCAAGGGAAAGTTCCCTCCTGGGTATAGGGTGTCAAATTGCGAAGGATATAAACAAGGCTCTGCTTGGTTGAGGATGCAAAACTGCTGAGGCAAACAATTTATAACACAAAGAGAGAACCGACTATAGGCTCAATACTGCAAGCAAGGGCATGAGATGCAATCACAACTTAATGCCAAAAAATGTCCTTTTTTATGACTTTTAGTCTACTTGGTGTGAAAAAGGGATAAAGTTGTGCCAAATAGACGTCTTTTCAAATCCAATTTATGAGTGTGAAAGAGACAAGTTCACTCGCCAATCTTTTCACTTTTTTATAACGAGTCAGAAAAGATCTTAACTAAGACTCACGACCTTTGAAGTCCAATTTAACGAGTGTGAAAGGGACAAATCACTCAGAAATCTTTTCTCTTTTTGAAGACGAGTCAGAAAAGAGCTTAACTAAGACTCACGACCTTTTGATTCCAATTTAACGAGTGTGAAAGGGACAAATCACTCGACAATATTTTCACTTTTTGAATGAATCGGAAAAGGGCTTAACTCGGACTCGTGGATGTTGTTTTAAGAAGCATATAATAGGGGAGGCCAAGGCTCCCATGCAGGACTTCTGTGAAAGGCCAACGACTTACGAAGCTCTGTCATAGGCTTGGGAAAACCCAAATCTTTCCAAGTCGAGGAGGATAAAATACTTGCAGAGGTTACCTTATCTACAATATATCAAAGTATGCCCCTTATCTGGAAGGGTGTAGAAGAAGGAAGTCAAGGCTCTACAAGATCAAAGTAAACCACCCTAGTACTTGGAGGGAGTATACTCAAAGAGAGTGGAATTCTCCCTAGTGAAGAAGGTACAGAACTAGAAATGCTAAGGTCATGGTCAAAGGATGCATCACCTTCCAAAAGAAGAGTGGGATCGACCAAAGATTGCATCAACAATGTCACTTCCTTAGGCTTGTTACTCTCCAAGAGAAGAGTGGGATCGACTGAAGATTGTGTCAGTAGGACCACTTCTTCAACCGTTGGTTGAATAGGATGCAAGACAACAAGGTCAAGAGATGCATCACCCCCAAAAATAGGAGTGGTGTCGGTCTAATATTGCATTGACACGACTGCTGGTTGAACAAAATGCGAGACCACAAGGTCAAGGGATGCATCATCCCCTAAAGGGAGAGGGGTGTTAGCCAAAGATTGCATCGACATGACTGCTATATCAACCAAAGAAGATTGGGAAGCCAAAGACGACTCAGAACCCGAAGGGCCCCCAGGAATGGACCGTGCTTCTTGTACCACAACAGTAGCAGGGAAAAAATGAGTAAGGTGATCTCCTTTGCAAATCCTTCAAAGGAACTTGGGCTTACGTATTACACGTATAGGATTCTCAATCATATGAATCCCCCCAACATGACTTGTAGTGGCTGGTGACATGCTCCCAGCATGACATGCAGAGGCTAGTAGCAATCCCCAACATGATTGGAAGAGGTTGGTGATGGATCCCCAACATGACTAGTAGAGGTTGGTGATGTATGTGCAGTGTGACTACCGATGACTAGATTCGTACCCCCAACATGACTTGCAGCAGCTGGTTTCTGGTCTTCAACATGACTAGCAGAGGTTGTCGACCCATCTCCAACATGACTAATAAAGGTTGGTGATATAATGCCAGTATGTGGCTGACCCTCACAAGACAAAGTCGAGGAAGGTAGGGTCAAAGGATCACCAAAATAGGAAGTGCGGAAAGGAATGGAACTCCCAGACGAAACAGGCCTATTGGACATGGAATAAACATGGTGACTCGGTGCCATGAATTTGAAAGTACCCATAAGAGAAGAATACATTCCGACACCGATATTCTCAGTTTTCAGCTGAGAATTGTCGATCACAGGGATTGACGGTCCAATAGATGCATTAGGAATAGAGTACGCAAAGTATATCTAGTCGATCATCACGATCTTCCCTTCATGAGGAAAACAAAGAGTATGGAAGATGGACGATACGACGATGACCATATCAAAGGTCCAATTGTGTCCTAGTAACAATTTTTAATCAAGAGGCGCATCAACTACCTCTACCTCCACCTCTATCATCTTCCCACCTAACTGGACCAGAAAGGCAGGAAGAATACCATGAGGGCGGACGGAATGACCATCAAAAGCAGTCAACATGTACGATGAATTGGAAAGAGTTGGAGAACCGACAGCTTTCCAATAGATCAGGGACATCACACAAGTGGAAACGCCTTCATCAACAACCGCATGTTTGATGGTATACTTTTAGTACTCCACGTGGATTTGGAAAGCCACATGGTAAGGCAAGTGAGGCTTCACATATGTGACGTCAAACTTGATAACTTTTGATCCACTGGGTTCTAGAGATCCTAAAGCATATAGTAAGGCATTCCTCTGTGAAGGACATGTCTGGAGTACCTACAAAGACGACATCGCACAAGCGGTTTGACCCAGATCCTCAACAATAGAGTAGTTTTGGGTGGCTCTATCATTTGGATTATAGGTAGAGCGCTTGAGTACTCCTTTCAGAATATGAGGCGGTGGCTCTGGTTTTTCAATATGTAAATTCGCCCTTCGAGGAGGAGGAGGAGATTCTAGACCAGGAATAGCTTGTGAAGAGCTATAATCTCAAGATCGAGTGGCTACATTAACTTTCACATCGACCATATTGATACATAAACAGTCGTCGTCTTGCAACGACGGGTTTTGACTCCCACCAGCCGCATTTCCAGCGTTTGAGGAACTCGAGGCCATGTGCTGGTTATGTGGGAATGGATTCGTCAGCACGGTGGGTGGTAGAGATAATAGCCTCGTAGCTTCCGCAAGTTTGGGGCATAAATGGGTAAGGTGATCATCTATGCAAAGCTTACAGGGAAACTTCACCTTATGTCTTTCTCGTTTACCCTCTCCAACATTATTATTGGTCTTCTCATTATTACCATTGTCCTTGGGTATATTACCATTTTTCCCACTCTTACGATTAGTACGTCCTTTCTTCTTAGTCCCACTTGGTTTCTGGTTACCATTTGGGTTTTCTGACGATTGCACAGAGTGTACATTCGTCGACTGAGTGGGGTTGGAAGACATAGACAAAGTTGGCCCTCCTACAAACTGGTTTAACGACAACTCTTTCATATGGCTTGTCACCAAGTCTGCAGAATTTACATTGGAGGTACCTACAATGACATTGGCATGAGGTCCTTGCTTTTTTCTTGGGTTGTAAGTTGATCGTAGTGTGTCCGGTAGAATGTGGTATAACATCCTAGACTGAGCATATATGAGATGTAACTGCTGGGATTTAAAGATCGCTTCTTCCTCGGTGTTGACCCCGTCAGTAGCAACATCCTTCGAGATAGGAGGGTGAAAAGACTTAAGAAACCATTCTAAAAGGAAGGCTGGGGGTATAGGAGTCTTGATCAACCTCTTCCATCTACACCACTCCTGGATATGATCCGAGATATGAGTGGCGGTGTCCTGGCGTAAAGTCAACAAAATTTCTAGGCCAACATCGTAACGAATTGGAAATTGGAAGTGGTTAAGGAAGACCATCACCAACTGACTAAAGGTCCCATATTCCCCCCTAGGTATCTCAATATACCATTTCACAGCAACTCCAATGAGAGTGCATTGAAATCATCTTAATCGAATAGAATCGTAATTAAGGGAATTTGATGAGCACCAAAGGTGAAAGGTAGCGACGTGATCACTAGGATCCTCTCTATTCTTACCTTTGAACTTTAGAATGTCTGAAGGAATCTTGGTGGGGATGGGGGGCCATGTAGGATCATGACTCACGGGGTCATTCATTAACTTAGACAAATCTGGCAGATTAAGCGTGGCCAGAAAAGGGAGACGGGGTAGCGGCATCTGGCCCCAAGCTCCCGAGAAAGATTGTGCTTGAGGAATTGCAGCCCATCCAGGGTTCTGGTAAGCACCATGGTCCTATTTTGGATTATAAGGCCCTCCTCTAGGCTGACCCATAAAAGGTTGGTTGGGTATCATTCCAATAGGAATGTTTTGTTGAGGGTTATAAAAATTTCCCCCGGCCGTATTGGATCCGGGCTAGGGGTTTCCCAAAGCATGAAACTGACCTCCTTTGGGTGGGAATCCCGAGGATAAAGGTGGATTAGTCATGCCAAATTTGTTGGTCGGAATCAACACCGAGGAGGTAGGGGTGTAGGACGAAACTTGAGGAGAAGCTTGTCCGCCAGGTTGGTTGTTCCACCCAGAAGAAAGAGGATTGGACCTGGGGTTAAAAGCAGGAATGCCTTCCATATTAGGAGTCGTTTGAGGGATTTGAGAACCACCAAACTAGAATGGAGTGTAAGGATGTGTAGTTCCCCCAAGCCTAATTCTAGCATTAGGGCCAACAGCTAGGATGGCGTTCTAAAACTACGAAGTGAAGTTGGGCATACCATAGGAAAAGGGACTAGAAGCCATAGGGATGGACTAAACATTATAGACCAGTGAGTGACCAAGAGAACCAAAAGGGTTCGAGGCGATAGCTTGAGCATTCACTATAGGCTGAGCCATAGTAATGATAGGTGCCTCCAGAACTACAACCATTGAGGTTGTAGGAGTCGAAGGGGTGCCATTAACTATAGTGGGTGTGGGAGTCGAAGGGCTCCCAGTGTTCTAAAGACTAGGTTCAATACTCATCCTTGTAGAATCACAAGTCTGAAAAGTGGATGTGTGTGTACCACGCCTAATAACTCTATTCCTTTTAGAAGGAAAGACTTGAAATTCGGTGGTAACTATAACAAGCGACGGGACCGATGGGGAGGTTGGTCTGACTCCACGATGACTTAAGACTCTAAAGATAAAAAATATATCCTAAGGCCAACTAGTAATCAAAGAGCACACCAAAATTCAAACGGCCAATATGCATACAAACGTTGTAAAGTGGTTGAGTGTCCTTCCTCCTTAAAGAAGGTATGTCTCACCCAAGAGGGGCCTGAGACTCCTTGCTAAAGATCAGAGGTAACATAATCAGTTATAAGGGCCCTCTTGGGATTAACAACCAGTCGATCGGATCCCCCCGGAGAGGTAATCCTCCATAAAGGTTGTGTGTTGTCTGACCCTTATATGACCTAGGGTACCTGCAGACTAACCCCTGCAAGTAACCTATGGGACACCTAAGTCAAGCAACTAATAAACCACTGTATAATTGATGCATAGGCGAGCAGTCGTAAGTCAGGTCCACCATATGGGCAGGGTAAAAAAGCCCAAAACCTTGAAAGCACCGCCTCTCACGGAGGTAAGGGTACTAACAAGATCCCCAGATACAAACAAATCCCTAGAAATATCTCTGACTCTAAGAAGGTATCGAGTGGATATCCCTTCAACCAACTTCGCGTGACCTCGTGATTAACTCCGGTGTGAGCGGAGCCTCCTAATCTTACCAATTATACAATGGATTTCTCCACTCTCTGACTCAGACACATATGTTGATTTAATTGCCTCGGAGAAGTTTACTCACAAAATCCTATTCCAAGGCACTAAATCCTAAGCTAGTTTGTGCACCCTAGAAAATAAAATCGTGACTAATCAATTTTAAATTATAGCGTTAATTTTAGTGGCCGTGATTACTCAAAAAGGTATGGTAGTGAAACTCATGGTGTTATGACTCTACAAGAAAAGTAAATATGAAGATAATGCAAAGTCCTAACTTTAACTTTCAATGATTGATATGCTTCTAAAAACCAATGCAATTTTCAATTTCAACTCTCCAATTCCAAAGTAAAAATGCAATCTTTGACTATATGCACTAAGCTAATGACAAGGACTCAAAAGACAAAAATGCCAAGCAATGAAAAATGCCTATTTTTTTTGTATTTTCAATATAATAAAAATGAAAATGCATGGATTGAAAAGTAACTTGATATATAGCCCTACTATGTATAGAAAAAGATAACTCAAGCGGGATACCAAGCAACATAGAAACCAACCCAATGTACAAGGACAATAAAAAATGAAAATATGATGAGAAAGACTCCGCCTAGAAATTCAACCAAAGATAGGTTTCTTTTCATCCCACAAGCACTTAATAGGCACTAAAGAGACCTAAGAAGGCTCAACAAACATCAAATCCCACCCAACAATCACCAGACCAAGAAAACAAGCAAGAAGAACTGATGTACGAGATTGTTTGGGAAAACAGAGCGTGTATACGCAACTTGCAGTGGGACAACTTGCGTATGTACGCGACTGCCAGGGCAAAAAGCACGTATATGTTTCAAAACAAGGCCAAGAAAGGGAGAAGGCTGAAAACTCATACCTAGAGTGAACACGAGCTGTCAAGAAATGATGCGACAAGAAACACAAAAGAAACAAGAGAAATCTAAGGAGAAAAGTACTCCAAACCCTAAGAAAGAAGATTCAAGATCCCTAGTATGGTCGCCAATTATGTTACGAGGAAAAATTCTCTATGGCTAGGGTAAACAACAACAAACGAAAATGACTGCAGAAATCAACTCTCTTCTCAAGTATGATATATAAACAAATATGCTAGAAAGAAAAGATAAAATCCTACCTCGTCCAAACGTTCGATGAAGTCCATCGTTGAACACTTGACTCAAAGAAATATACCTGCAACTAGTCCTCAACAACCAAGCAAAGGAAGCATATGGTGATATTATATAATGTTAGCTCATTCAATAGCATAATCCATTAATAAACATGACAAATACGCCCATCGAATAATAATTCAATATATTTGCAAGATATCAATTGGACGGAAAAAGAGTATTTCTATTAATAAATGATCAGCAGAAGTGAAAATGTTACAGACTTCCGTGTCAGCACCGTTCATAACCGAGAAAGTAAGTTCCTTCCAGCTGGGCCTCCACCACTTCAATCCTCCACCAAAGACAAGCTCATAATAGAGAAACAATAAGGTTCTCAATCAACCAGGGAAGAGCTTGGGGGCTGAACATTGTGTTCAGACTTAAAGGACAAAGGGATGCAGACTCAATATGAAGTAAATAATTTCTCTAGAGTAGCTTTGCTCTCAAAGTTGAATTATTTTCTCCTCTTTCCATAGCTCGGAATTGGCCCATTTATAGCCTTCAAAATGGAACTGAAGGGCCGAGTCAGAACGTTTCCAGTATGTGGAAGGCCAAAGATCATAGATCTCCCACCGTGACATGGAAACCCGACATTAATTTTCATTTTCTAGCACAAATCCCAATGTATGCGGGCTGTAGTGGAGCAACCTGCGTATACGCATGCTGTATAGTAGGCAAGATGCGTACAGGTGGAAAAATATTTATTTTTAGCTCTGGATCTTACAAATAGGGATGATAAGTCTGCATGGGGAAATGGAACAAGGCCTTTTGTGTAAGATTGCATAGGGTGAGGCAAATATTTCTATAACAGCGAGAGAATTAATGGTTGATGCAAGGCATTTCGGGATTGACAAAACAAGAAGGAGTTAACCCAGTTGTCCAAAGGAGGCGCCAAACGCCAAACAAATGTTCAAAAAAAATTGTAGAAATAACTTTTTCAAACCCTAATATGCCTGAGGCAAACCCTAAAGTGCCCAGATGTCAAAGACTTCCAACACTACAGATCCAACATTAAAGTCGATCACCATTTGTCATGAAAAATTCAACAGTCTACCAAGGATCAACGCCATGTATCAGACGAGTGACAAAGGACCAAAGATTGTTAATGGACCTGGAGTCTTAAGAAAATTGTGGGAGATCTGTTGTTGTGAACTCTGGTGTTCTTGTGAGTCAAGTTGTTGGAGGCAAAACGAATGGTAATAAGAATTTTATTGCGCAAGAAGGTCACATTGGATGTTTCGTAGTGAATGAAAACTACTAGATCTCCCTGAATGGAAACTATCAGAACTGGATGAATGGAAACTGAAACTGCATGACTAGTGTGACGGGCTGGATGGGGTGGCTGGATGAGATGGTTGGATGACTTACAGGAACTGAAATGGTTGGTTGGTCGGCTAAATGGGCATATCTCGTTAGTTGATGGGCTGATATGCCTGCCTATTCTTCTATTGCGTTCATAGAGAGAAAGAACTGGCACTATGACGAATTGCATAGAGAGAAAGAATTGACACGTAGAGGAATTGAGGATGGAAAACGGGAGGCCATATCGAAGGTCTAAACTAGGGTGGCAGTGCTTGTACAAAAAAGCTAATGGTCATCTCTGTTCATGGAGATAGTAAAGGCTTCCCCCTTTTGGTTATGCGACCTGTTGTTCTGCGAGATGATCAAGGGGTCTAGTTCAGTCCCTTGGAGAAGGCATCAATGTCTCTTCTGCGGTTCCTGAATACCCACATGGGAGAAGGAAAAATCCAGTCATTCCTTGAATATCTTACAGAGGAGGAGCTTATTTACAAAGGATGCGAGGCTTGAAGAGAAACCCTTCCCTCTCGTCCTCTCCCTAGCTAAAAATATGCCTTCAGTGGTGTTGAGCAAGAAAATACACTGACCGGAACTGGATAATTTCAAGTCTTACAAGGAGCACTAGGTGATAGAGTCGTTCAAGGAGAACCAAGTGATAGAGTCATTCAAGAACAAGAAGGAGGAGGCGGTTGAAATTTGCAAACATAATTAAGGCATGAAAGGAATACTTTTAGCAATACATAGGTGAGAAAATGTCACAGAGAAAGGTGAAGCATATCTGTGAGGAAAAAACAACACAAAGAATCTGACCCACTTAAAATAGATCAAAGCTTCGCTCCATGGTTGATATTCAAGCAGATCGATGCCCACGTCCTAGGCAGGTCCTAACTTACACTTCTTTCCTTGGAAATCACGTAAGTAAGCACGTTGGCACATAATCCTCATCTTGAGGCCAAGGTCGCATGTGAGGGATGCCAAGTGAAGGGCGGAGGCGCCAAGGTTGTGTTTTGCATGAAATGGTGCCAAGTGAAGGGCAAAGGCGCCCATGTTATGTTCTTCATGAAATGGTGTCATCGTCGGAGTTTTGACATAAATCTTGCCACCCCCTGAACTCGTCGATGTACAGAATCCTCATATTGAGGCCAAGCTCGCACACACCAGTGATGCCAAGTGAAGAGCGAAGGAACTAAGGTAAGTACCCAGTTACTGGCTTCATCCAATTAACATATCCTCCCATACTGATTGATGATGACATCTCAAATAAGATGATTGAGTTGATCAGTGGTTCGAAGAAATAAAGAAATAAACAAGTATCAACTCAGGAGCTAGCTGCAGTAGGAAAGGGCTTCCTCAATGACCCCTAGTAGGTGGTGAGTTAGCTATCGAGGGGTATGAGCGATGGATAAATAGTTTGGCAGGTGGGATTGCTTGGATGGATAGATAGCAGCAGTAGTGTATAGATTGGTAGGTGCAGGCAGTGAAGGGCGACTCTGTGCAGCGAGTGAATGGATTCTTCAACCAGAAAGGAACGGATGCGTGGAGAGTCTGGAAGGCAAGGAGAAAACAGAGGACCAAGTGGATGGATAAGTGGGGTTGAGGTGCGCAAGGGAGGAAACGACATCCTTAGAAAATATTATTTATAATAATGACAAGCGACATGCAAGTGACCAAGTGGGAGGGCACTTGGCAGCTCACCAGAGACAGGGTTGGCAACTCATCAAAGGGTTATGAGTTATGCATAGGAAAATATTAAGCATAGCATTTAATGTTTTGAATTAATGCTAAGTTGAAACTTAGCATTAATTCACATTTCTATGTACATATCTTGTTCACCAAGTTTGGACCATCTATTTCCCTAAGTTTATCGTCGCTTGCCTCGATATGAAGTCAAATAAGGCCTCCAACTTAAAACTTAGGGTTAAATAACAAATATGAACTGAAAAACTGCATGAAACAATTGAAACTTTGGTTAAATTTATTGGATTTCATACCATACTAATAGGGGAATGCAAAATCAATTACTAATAATCCCTGCAGCCCAAAAGGGAGGGACTAATAATACTTTAAAATTAATTAATTATTTTAATGTACTCACCAATCTCATATTGTTAAATTTACAATCCCAATTTACAAAATTAATCTTATAATAAAACATGACAAATATGTTCTTAACCAAAGTTGAAATAACCTTTTAAAACTCAAACAAAGCATGTAAATAAACCTGCTATAAAGAAAACCAGTGGTATCACATGGGAGTAACAAGGTCCATTGCAACCCAAACCCTCATATTACATCAGCGTATCCTAATCATTAAGTTTAAATTACGTTCGTGCAAGATACTTCCATGGACCAAAAAGATGGTGGTGCATCATATCTTCAACCATATTTCCAAATTCACATGATACTTGCTAAATGCTTAACGTAATGCTTACTTAGTTATGCTTTACATGATCACATCATGTGGACTCTAACAAATACACTCAATCATAATACTTGCAAAATGTTTGACATAACGCTTACTTAGCTATGCTTTACATCATATCATCTAAAATTTTAAAAATATTTTCATGAATCAAATTTTAGGTGTTGATTTGCAAATTTTTTTTAAATAACAATTAAAATATTATAAATTAATAGAAAATATTATAATAATTTAATTAAAACTACAAATAAATTAAATATTATTAAAAAAATAAAAACAAATCAGAAATATAAAAAATAAAAATATATGGTTAAACAAAATAAACATAATACTATCTAAAAATAAACATATAAAAACTAAAAATTATATTTTTATTTATTTAATATAATGATCATGATTTTTATTTCAAAAAATATAACAAGTTTTGCTTATACAATATATTTCAATTTTTATGATTTAGTATATTATCATTTTCACAACTAGAATGGGAGTGAATGGATTAACGATTAAAACATATAACTATTCTATAAAATTGTATGGTGTTGGCTAAATTTACTTTTTTTTTTTTTAGTTAAAATAGTTATTTTTTTGTTGTTTAAATTGTATTTCTAAATTCATAAATGAATTCAGTATGTTGAAAAATATTGAATCACTCAAATTATACAAATTTAACCACTAAAATCTGCAGACCCAACTATTCATCACCGAATTCCGTAGACTGAAAACTGAATAAAATAATCCGTATTACAATCATAAACAGCTACAATTAAAAATGATCTCTTAGAAATTCGGTCGGTAGTTAACAATTCGTCACAATTAAGGAATCTAGTTTAGAGCTCCGCAAACAATAGTGGAATTACAGATTAATAATGCTAGTCAGTGGAGATTTTTTAAAACAGAAGAATTTACCCAGCGAAGTGTAAAAAGAAACTTTATAATATATACTTTAACTACAATCCATAATACTCTTGATCTTGTAACACTCTCCGAAAACTCAAATCATTTCAATTTCACCAAATTTATATCCATTGGTTTTTAAGAATTTTATAAAAAATTAATACTAAACATTGTATATTTAAAAATTAAAAATTTAAATAAATTTATATTTTTTATTATATTTATTTCAAAATATTATTTTTATATTATTATGATTTTTTCTTTTTACTTTATCATTTTTTTCATTTACATATTACATAATTATCAACAATAACCTTAATAACTATGCCATGCCAAGAGTGTTAAAAACCATAACGATCAAGGAACCCTTGACAACGCAAATGAAAAGGAACAGTGAAATCAAATACACCTTGACTGTGTAATAAAGAAGGGTAATCATCCATCAACAAACACATCTTGAAGGAACCCTTGACAACGCAAATGAAAAGGAACAGTGAAATCAAATACACCTTGACTGTGTAATAAAGAAGGGTAATCATCCTTCAACAAACACATCTTGAACAACTCAGAAAAGTCCCAAAATAGCCTTGAATTTATGAGAAGATCATTACAACATGACCAAGTTTCCAGGTGACTAAATTCAAGTCAAACACAAATTTAACGCATCCATTCCATTAAGGAGGATTTTTTTGGTTTATGATCCCTCCAAAAAATTGAGGATTAATTTTCCTTAAAATTTGATTATAAATTGTTGAAACTGGAGATTTGAGTGGTTGAGTGTTTGATTTGAGTGTTTGATCATAGTTCCCAAGGGGTATCCAAAGCACTAAATTAATTTATACATTCAAAAATACAATTAAATTGGTGATTTCATCAAGATTTGTTTCGTAAATTCCCACAAAACTCCAAAAATAAAAAATGTTTAGACAAGGCCCCCAAAAAACTACCCTCGTCTCCTTATTGACATTATAAACCATAATGATGGGATGATTTGGAAGTACTCAATGAGACCATAGATGTTCGACAACACGGGTATTCCAATAGAGGATGAACACCTTCAGTAACCACTCACACAACCAGATCAAAGATCAACACACCGATGTTTTGACGTGGTAAAACCCCTACGAGGAAACATCCACGGCCCTAGCCAAACACGACCACTTGGAGTAGTTTATTAATTCAAAAGAAAAAGATTACAGAGAGATTTTACAAGAGAGTTTCTCACAATCGATCATCGGTAAATGACCCTCCATGCTCTTTAAATAGAGATCATGGACCAATCGGGGGTTAAGTCACGGATCAATGGTCGTTAAGATTGGGGAGAATATGAACCGTCGGATCACTCTATGTCAGAAACATATCATG
>ML794659.1:202533-228341 GCA_009831015.1 Picea engelmannii
TATATTATTTATGGAGTTGTCTAATTGTTTTACGGAATGATTTTTATTGTTAGATTTTTGTTATATAAATTTGTATAAAATCATTATTTTTGTTGTTTAAAATCTATTTCTAAATGTAGAAATAGATTGAATAGGCTGAAAAATATATGGAGCAGTTGTTTATATAGAAATAATCACTCAAATCTATGGTTCTAATAATTTCACAGAATTAATCACTCAAATCTGTGAATCTAACAATTTCTCACTGAATTTCGAACAAAAATCCCAAAAAAATATAATTGAAAAAAAATCATTTCATAAAACATTTAAACGACAACATTTTTTATTACTATTAGATATCTAGTTTTGATTGTTACAAAATTAATTATTTGCTATGAAATATAAAATTATTTATAATTTTCATATTTTATTAAGTATAAGATAAAATTATTTTATAATTTTCCTAAGATAAAATAAAATTATTTTATAGTTTTCGTATTTTTATTTTACTTAACGTTAACATTCTCCTTAGCTTGTTTGCAAAGAGATTTGCAATGTAATGAAAATTTATTTTCATGTTATTAAAAGCCATCCTTTACATAACAAACATCATTCATTTTCATGTTATTAAAAGCCATCGTTTACATAACAAACATTAGAAACTCAAACCCTTTGTTTTTCGTTTTTATTCTGATTATAAATTATAAATATTAATGGTGATGAAATATTATTTATAAATATTAATGGTGATGAAATATTATTTATAAATATTAGTGGTGATGAAATATTTTAATTTTTAGTAACTTGTTGCAAATGACATGTAATTAAAATTATCAATCAACTACACCACTATCATAATTACTTATTCATAAAAATGATTACTTATTCATAAAAATGTTTTTGTTGGTTTATTAGATAATTTCAATTGATTCATGGAATTGAGAAAAAGGGAGGAAAATAGATATGGATTAAATTTCTTATCAAACACATTAAACAAATGTTTTGTTGTTTAATTGGTGATTGCATTTATATTTAATAACTGATTGCATTGATGTTTTCACAAAACATCAAAATTATGTGGCCTCAATCACCATCTTGTTATAATATATAATCTCCCTCCAATTCCTCAAAATTATGTTTCCTCACTTATCATGGTGCTATAATATGTTGGGATTTAGAGCCTGAAACAATAATTAAATGCAAGAAATATGACAATAAAGACAACACAATCACTCAGATAACACACGAGATTTACATGGTAAAACCCTCAAGGAAACATCCACGGGGCAAGGTATCAGAATCTCTTATTATTCAAGATAAGCTTACAATCATGATTACCCCACCTTACAAATGCCTCTTGGGGCTTCTTGGATATATACAACATAGGCTAGATCATTACATCAATTCAAGAACTTTCTTTGGTTACATTTGTTCACAAACTTCCTTCATTATACAAACTACCAAATATTTACTATCAGTAAATTTATATTATTACCATAACTTATTGTTGTCATAATTCCAACAATCTTCACCTTGACAACAATTTACCTGATACCTTTCCCAAGCCCATTCATCACCTCTTTTGCAAGCTAAGAGAAGTCAAACACCATCACAACTCTACAACTTCTCTAATAGTATTGGTTACGTGAACATGTCTACACGATTTTCTCCAGTATGGACCATTCTTCCTCCATCAGTGACATATCTTACAAAACAATGCATTGTCCCATTATTATCACTGAAAAATTGTCCGCAGCATTGTACATAGTGGTTGAAGAAAGACATCAACTTCAGCAGCAATTAGTATACCTACAACATCAAAATCCATCAAAAAGGAAAAAAACTATATACTTGGTTCAAAAATCAAAGTGCGCAAATTCACCAAAGGAAGCGCACACACTGTGCACAGAATGCACGAGATAACACAACCCTAGGCGTGCACTATGCGCAGAATGTGCGACTGTCTACAAGCAAAGATGCACACTTCTCATGAACGACGCATTTATGAATCTTGTCGACCTCTCAACCACTTTCAGTCCGACCCCCAACACAATTTGACACTCAGATCTGAGCAAAATCTAGCTTGGAGGCTGGTCAAGGGCTAGAAAGTGCCCTAAAAGGCCCCTTGTTCACACTATGAACCAGTTGTATCTTGCCATGAATGGGCATTATAAATATGTGCCATGGGTGTGCTAGAAAAATAAGAACTTCAAGGTATTGTTATGTTGTAAGAATTCTTCTTGGATAATCCTCTTTTCTCTTTGAATCATTCAAGCACTATAGCAAGGGCCATTCCACTCACCTCTTGAGAGGATTAGCATTGTATTTCTTCACCATTGTCACTTTCCATTGCATGAAGAGAAGAGCTCTATATTAGGGAACTCAAGAGCCATCCCAAGGAGGAAGAGGGGATTCATAAGTCCCTGTCTTTCTCTACAGTGTTAGCCTATCAATATATTGATCCATTGGTAGCTATATGATTGTCATTTTTTGTTTTTCATGGTTCTAGTTCTTGCAAGCTTCTCTAACACTTATTTCCTTTTGTTTTTTTATCTTTATTTACTTGTTTCATATGTATTTGGTTATCTAATCAAATCACAAACCTCTGTCTTGTTTAGCTGACTTAACTAGGCAAGTAAGTGTTATGTTTTTGCTCGTCCATGTGGCAAAACCAACACAACAGATTAGCAACTGTATTGGGGATCGTGAATCAAATTCCTCCCTATTTAAGTCTTGAGAGCACTTCTTTCTAATTGTTTGGATATGTAGGTACCAAAACCGGCCTAATCCAGCCTTCCAAAGTTAGAAGTCAGAGCCAAGGCAAGAGAATTTCATTTGGAAATTTCTTTCCTGACACGTGACAGATAGTGCATGTCTTTCGAGGCACACAGACACGCATTCTGCACATTCTGTGCTCTACGCACGTAACAACCTTCATATACTTCTGCATTGTGCACCCTTAGCATGATTGTCAGAACTACATCCCGCACAAAATTTTTGTTTTTGCCAAATTGTAAGGGTTTTATGAGTGGTTTGAGGGCCCCTTGCCTTCAGATTTTAATTTCCTGCACTTTGTAAAGCAATCACACTTCACTTAGAGTCCTTCCTCACAAGGAAGGTTAGCTAACATAAGCACATAGGGGTAAAAAGAATCACTATTCTTCTCTTTGCTTTGTTTCCACATGGATGGCTCATTTGGATTTTAAAACTTTGAGTTAAAGTTTTTTTTTTTTCAAACACAATCAACTAAATTGGGACTAGAAATCAATTTTAACCCTCAATAATTTTATTCCCCCACACCCAAGTGTGATCTCGGGAATTAGAAAAGGTGGTTGAAAGGAAATTTCATCTCCCTTAAAAAATCATTAGGAGAGGACAAAACCCCCCTAGGGTACCTCTTAGTTTTGAAAAATTATCTTAAAGCTTTGTAAGGGCCCATACATGCCCACATGTCTGCAATCTTAGGATAGTTTCAAAATGCTTTCTTAGTCTAGATAACACTCTAGGAAAGTTTAAAAGATCAAGTAACAAGCCCATACATGCCCAGATGTCTACAATCCTAGGATAGTTTCAAAAAAATTTCTTAGTATAGACAACATTCTAGGGATTTTAAAGGATTTATAAGAACCCACATGTCCACATTGCTAGTTCTCTAGGGCTTTAAATATTTCGCAAGGTTGTACCAAAGAAACATAGTAAGCTAGGTAAGAAGATTTGTAAGGACCACAAGAAGTCCACATGCTGTAATCTTACACTTAAACTTATTAAAAATATTTTGCACACTTCTCACTTTATTGCATACAAAGCCACTCATCACACAGATAGTTTCTATTATAATAGTGGAGGTCGAAGTAAGCTTTCTTTTTTAAGTACCCACAAAGTACTTCAAAATGAACTCTGAAAGATCCGACTACTTCTTTAGAAATTATCCACACCAATTTAATTCAAACGAGGTTGGTCCATGACCCCAATCTCTCAGCCCACCACATCTAAATTTTTTCTAAGAATGCACTAAATTTTCCTCCACAGGAGGTGCCAAAAGAAATTTTTTAGTCTAGGTAGGATCTCGAGGGTAGCCATCCAAATAACCCCCCATTATCAGGTTCTCACATTTTGAAACAATAGAAGTTGAGAATAGGGATCTTTCAAATCCTCCAAGTCAAGTGTTCCTATACCATAAGGCAGGGAGATACCCATGAAGGGTCAAAGGTCGAGGTCCGATTGTTCTGCGCATCCCTCCTTGAGTCACCCAACTCTTGTGAGGGTATCCAGCCCGTGACCCGTTTTTTAGGCCGAAAATCTAAATGTCGCACTTTGACCGAGGTACTTAGTGGAAAAACATAGGATATCCACCCAGGTGGCCATTGTGGGTTGCAATCGCACCTTGGTCAGATTTTGTGTGGCTATTGGGAAATATTGCCAGCTCTTTTGGGATATGCACCCTCTACCCCTCATTATAACTAACTACTTCAACCTTCACTAGTTCCTCTTCTGGTGGCTTCAGATCCCACTATCGAGTGCTATTGGAAGGCCCAGTGCTAAATTGAGAGGAAGGACGATAAGCCTTTTAGGACATGAGCATTTGTTTTTGTTGTTCCCCCATGCGGAAAAAATCCACCTATCCACATGCTTGTTTATTTATGATTGATTTATGTATGATGTTCATTTGATTACATGCAATTGTGAGTTATACTATTTTGTGAAGGTCAAAAATATAAAAAACTCTTGTTCATTTATTTCTCTCTTGTCACCATTTGCATACATTCACTTTCCTAGTCGGGACCATAGGGGGACCACAGAATCTCTGTCGTTCTAGATGCTTGTAGAATCTCCCTGCTATTCTAGGAGGAGTCCCTAGTCTCGCCAACTCACCACCTCAACCATCTCACACCCTAGTGAGTGCTACTATTTTGGGACCGACTTTACTTGGTTCCACTTTGATTGGGTCAAATACCCAAGGAAATCCATCTGTTGGTTCTCCTTCACAAGGAGGCGGGGGACAAACTTCTTCTTCAGGAAGAAGTACAAACCCACCAAACCCCTCTCAAGGGATAGGTCCATTACCTACACACACAATGGCTAGAACTAATCTTCCGCCAAATCCCCCTTTACCATACTTGGCATCCCTTAACATTCCTGATTTAACCAAACTCATGAATGACCCCATTTTACATGATGCCACTTGACCCAATATGCCTACCAAATTTCCTTCAAACATTCCGAAGTTTGAAGGAAAACCAGGGGAAGACCCCACCAACCATGTTATGACCTTCTACTTATGGTGCTCCTCAAACAACATCATGGATGATTCCATCCACTTGAGGTTATTTCAAATAAATCTCACTGGTTCATCAACTAAATTGTATGTGGACAAAAAATCATGGTCCCATGTGACCTTTGAATCATTGGCCAAGGCATTTTTTTCCTTCTTCCAATTACCAATTTGTGATGACACTGTCTTATAACTTCTCTTCGAGTTCAAACAAACCACTGCTATCCACATCGCCGACCACATCCATGAATGGTGTCGGTGACATAGTTTGTGTAAAGCAGAAACCACCAAGGAACAACGTCTCGATTGGTTTCTTAAATCGCTCATCCCTGTGATTGCCAAGGATGTAGCATCCACTTTTCCTCAATCATAAGAGGAAGCCATCATCAAGGCCCAATAATTTGACCTCATATATGCCGAATCAATTTACATATAGATAGTATTACCTGATGCACCCAGATTCATACCATTTAGCCATGACAAACCTGGGATGTCCCATGCTGTGGATGGGTTGATTGGTTCTATGACACACCACAACCCTTACAACCACCCGTCACCTACCTATGATGCAAATCAGTATCCTCAACCATATGGAGGGAAGTCTTATTACCCTCCCCCCACTCACCAACATTCATATCCTGTTGTTTCCCCTCAACCATTGGGGGCATCCCCACCAGTACCCCAGATGCATCCGGTCTCTCAATCAAGTACGGGTCCACCCCCAACCCCGTATATAACCCCAACAACAGTGGAAGTACTTTAACCTCCTATACGCCATATGGATCGTCTCCACAAAACAATCCATATTTTCCATTTCTTGGTCCTCCCCAACCAATTTCTCCTCCACCAGGACAACCTCATGCTGACATTAACTTTGTTCATCCCTCTCCCATTCAACAGGTTCATTCTTTTGAACAATTGAATATGAAAAATCCGTCTCATCAGTCAAATAATGCCAAGAAGAAAGGAAAAAATTGAAACAATAACAACTAGGGACCAAGAGGAAATAACCCCCAACAAAACCATCATGTTGGGGGAAACCAGAATTAAGACAACCAGAACCCCCAAGGGGGCAACAATAACAACCAACCACGACAAGGGAAGAACACCAATCTCAGAACCAACTTCCCTTGCGCTCTATGTGGTGAGTATGGACATTACACTCACCATTTCCCCCAAATTTCCAATTACAAGTGGATGAAAGAATCCTTGAACACACAATGCCCTCTGGCACCTCTTTCCCCTCTATAGGCCCCACAACATTATTTGCAACCACCACGTTCGACTGCTTTTCAAAACTCCATTCCACACCAAGGTGTGATGAATACCCAACAAGAGATAAACTTTGCCTCACCACAAATGGGGCAATATCAAAACCCAAGTCCCACTCAACCCAAAAATCTAGTTGATCGCAATATCCTCCATACCAATGAAGAAGAGATTATTCTGCAAACACACAACCATCCATACAACATGCCTCCTGACTTTAGACCAACCACCTCAGAAACAACTCCAGCTACAATAGAACAACCATTGATGATCCCACTCCTTAACACTGAACCAAACCCCTGTATACCCCGCATGCCTTTATGACAGAATGTACACAGCCCTCGTGCTAGGGCAACTCATAACTACAATTTGGTTGATATATTAGCACAGTCTCCTGCAACCATGTCTGTATTCGAGGTCCTCCAAAACTGTCTATCACAACGCAAATCCTTGATTTCCACCTTGGTGGTAGTTGACCCAGTTGATACTCGGCTCATCACCTTTGATTTAGATAGTGGAGAACCACACCTCCCCACTCTGGCAGCCTTTCAGATACCAGTGAAAATTCAAAACATCACAGTTCATCGGTGCATCTACATGCATCATGTCTAAAGTAGTATGGAAGAAACTTGGCTCACTTGAGCTAGTACCATCCTCCATCACCCTGAGAGCTTATGATGACCGACCATCATCCCCTGAAGGGCTCTTCCAAAATGTCCTCGTAGAACTCGGGGGAAAAACCATCATGATTGACATTGAAGTAATCGATGCTTGTTGGCATAGGGGCAAACCCAGGGTTCAGCTCTAACAGTGCACCGACAAGCCCTATCTATTGGCCCTTTCAGCAACACCTGCGAAGCAGGTGCAGTCTCACCCGAAGTAGCAATAGGGGTTTGCAGGACACAGGTGTCTACAACTAGAGGAAATGCAAGTGGATCCAATGCAGTAACACATAGCAACCTAGTTATTCTTTATCTCCTTTAATCTTACTGCGCGAACTATATCTCATATCTAACACAATGATTCAATAACAGAATAATAGAAGACAAAAGAACACAACATCAACCATAGAGACACAAAATATACATGGTTCACCCTCTCCCCAGGGCTATGTCCACAGAACTGCGTTTATTGATATTATATGAAAACATACAGTTCTATCTGTGCTCTTAGCTTGCAGATCTCTCTCTCCTTCTCTTCTTCTCTCCCCTCCCTGCGCACCCAGATGCAGGGTTGATCTTCGCACCCAGCTGAAGATCTTACAATACCAGAGTGCTCTCACACACAACACTTCTCTCTCACACAACAATAATCACTCATTCACAACAATACGATGAACTCTCAACCAACTTATCACCAACCCATACTAGGTCCTCTAGACCTTTATTTATACATTACAATGACTCTCCGACAACCTTAGGATGAAACCTAGGTGTCTAAAACCTAAGTACCAAAACCCTAGGTCAACTTGACCCACGTTTTTCAGGCTTTGCCAGCCTGTCTTTCCTTCTTTCCTGCGAGGTGCTCCAAAGCATCCATTGGTGGATTTTTCCACTTGCTGAGTTGTCCACGATACATATTCCTTGATTATATGTTCTCCTCGATCTTCTCGTCCAATGACCCGTTTTCCTGTACTTCGCTCCTTCTTTGGCTACTTCGACCCATTCTCAGTCAATGTGTATTCTACGTAGTTCGCACTTCGTCTTTTCTTTTCCTTTTTCTTCGCTTTCTTTCTTAATCCATACCCAAGGGCCAACAGGCCCCCAACACTCACATGTGACTCGTCTCGAGGCACTATAGGTCTGAACCTTCTGTTTTTCTTCGAATTCAGATTGCACGGAACAGCCTGTGCTTTCTTCTCTATCCTTCCCCACTGTGTGCAGACTGTCTTTTATGTGTCTGGTACCTAGTTTCAACTGCACCTGGTACTTGGACCCTTCTCCTTCTACTTTTACTGAGAGCTGCGAGGTAGCTGGTTGTCATAGTACAATTTCAATCGACTCCCGTTCACCAAACCTTCCTTCCATTATCCATTCAAAGTCTTCAACTACGCAGCTCCTCCTTCTGTGACATAGGCAACCTCATATGGCCCAAACCAATGTGTCATGAACTTCCCTAGATGCTTCATGAACTTGCTATCATATACCAATACCAGATCTCCTTGCTTAAAGGCTTTCTTCTTGATATGTCTGTCGTGATAGGCCTTTTCTCTTTCTTTCTGTACCTGTTGATGAAATCCTGCAATAAACCTGTCTTCCTCCAATTCAACCAACTGCACGAGCCTCTCTTGAACAATGTCAGTGTCATCCATATCTGTAAAGGCTTCAATTCTTAGACTAGGAACCAAATATTCCATAGGTACAACTGCTTCCAGACCATAGACCAACTTAAACAAAGTCTACATTGTCAGCTTCTTGCAAGTAGTTCTATAGGCCCATAACACTATTAGTACTCTCAAATCCCAATCATCCCTGTTCACACTGCAAATCTTTGTCAGTGCTGTCTCCAAGATCTTATTGAAGGCTTTGACTGTACCATTCGCTTGTGGATGGTATGGAGTGCTCTTCTGATGATGAACTGCAAATTCTTGGGTCAAGGCTTCAATGGTCTTATTAATAAAATGTGTGCCTTAATCACTCATAAGGATCTTCGGGCATCCAAACCTGGTTATGATATCATAAAATATAAATCACACAACTGTAGTTGCACTACAGTCCTTAACTTCTCTTGCTTCTGCCCATCTAGTCAAATATTTTGTCGCAATGATTATGTATCTTGCTCTTGTGTGCTTTCCTAGTGGGTTTATAGGTCCCACGAAATCAATGGCCCATTTCTCAAATGCCTGTAAGGTTAGTTGTGGTGCTAAAGGCATATCATCCCTTCTAGAAGGTTTCCCAACTCTTTGGTATACATCTCAGGCTCTGTAGTATTCCTTAGCATCCTTGTGTAAAGTGGGCCACCAAAGGCCATCTCTAAGAACCTTCTGCGTTGTTGCTTTTCATGCATAGTGTCCTCCTGTGATGCCTTCATGTGCTTATGCTAGAATCAGTGGTATTTCTGCCTCCATAACACATCTTCTCAGGATCTCATCAGGTCCCATCGTATATAGTTGTCCAACTATGAGTGAGAAATCTGCAGCACGGACTACCAGTTGTTTCTTTTGAATAATTGTATATTCACGAGGTGCCATCCCTTTTGACAAAAACTGAACTATCTCGGTGAAGTGATCATCAACCTTTCTGATGGCCATCAACTGTGCATCTGGTAGTGTATCCTCTAGACTGGTAGTTTCCTCTTCATGCTCTAATCTGGACAAATGATCAGGTCCCTTGTTCATTCTCCCTGGCTTGACCACAATCTCAAAGTCATATTCCTGGAATAGCAATATCCATTTTCATATTCTTTCCCCCAACACTGGCTTGTTGGCTAGGTATTTCAATGCAGAGTGACCAATGAACATCTTAAAGTGTCCTCCCAACAAGTAGTGACGAAACTTCTGCAGTGCGTACACCATGGCTAAGCCTTCTCTCTCAGTGGTAGTGTAATTTATCTCAGCTGTTGAAAGCTTCCTGCTAGCAAAGGCTAACAGATGGTCAATATATCTTGCTCCTGGTTGTGCTATCATTTCTCCCAATGCAATAGAGGATGCATCGAAATGCACATGAAATTCCTTACTCCAATTCGTGAAAACCAGAATAGGCGCAATGACTATTTTTTGTTTCAGTGTGTCGAAGCTCTGATGGCATTCTTTTGTCCATTGAAACTGACAATATTTCTTCAAAATCTTCTCCATGGGTGTTGTAATCTGTGCATAACCCTTAATGAACTTCCTGTAATATCTAGTATGCCTAGTGAAGTGCGCATCTGTCTAACTGAAGTAGTAGGGGGTAGATCAACAATAATGACAATCTTAGATGGATCTACCAGCAACCCCTGCTTACACACAATATGGCCTAGCAGCACTCCAAAGGGTGAAAAGAAGATGCACTTCTTCAGGTTTAGGGCAATCTGACATTGCCTGCACTTATCCAACATTAGTATTAAACATTCAATATGATTTTTCAATAAGCTAAAAACAGTCCAATCATCAAAATATGCTTCCATAAATTTATGTAAAAAATCCTTGAATGCTTCGACCACCACCCTTGAAAAGATGGTTGGTGCATTCTTCAATCCGAAAGGCATCACTGTGTACTAGTAGGATCCCCATTCTGTTGCAAATGTGGTCTTATGGTGATCTTCCTTGGCAATCCTGATCTGGTGATAACCTGAAAATCCATCTGAGAAGGAGTAAACTTCCTGTCCTCCTACATTATCTAACACTTCGTCAGTAAATGGTGTAGGGTATGGATCATGTAAGCATGCATCATTCAGTTTCCTCAAGTCTACACAAATTCTGATCTCTCGTGTCTTCTTATCTTGAACCACCATAGTGCTAATCCATTCTGACTCTTCAACAGGTTCTATGATTCTTGCTTCCAACATTCTGTCTAATTCAATCTTGACTTTCTATTTATATTTCGGATTCAATCTGTAGGGTCTCTTCTTAACTGGCCTTGCATCTGGTTTCAAGGGGATCTTCATTTCTCCCATGGGCCCTTTAATTCCCTTCATATCAATGAACTTGGTTGGAAACAAGTCTTGGTATTCATGTAGTAATTCGGTGATCTTGTCAATAGTGGCATCATCCCAATAATCTCCAACGTTTGCGAGCTTAGGTGCTTGCTCTGTTCCAATGTTAACTTTCTTGGTTTTGATTGGTCATCCAATAAAAGGTAGTTCGACTCCAAGTCCTTCTATGTCTCTTTGTCCTTTTGTTTCTGCGATGTTCACATTCCTAGGATCATCGTCTTCATCAACATTAATATTGTAACAGCCTTGCAACTTCTGAAGAGGTGCAGTCCATTCATCCTCTTCTTGCTCAACAGGTCAGGTAGGTGCCTCCTCAAAGATCCTCTGTCTTACAACTTGTAAAGCTTGATCCACTGTAGGGTACTGAATTTCGAATAAAAATGTAGCTACAAAGTTCTGAGTCATACCGTGCCAATATGCAGTGGTGAGGCGCAGTTCTGCTTGAAGATACCAATTGATAGGGGTTGTGTCCAAGGTGTTAATGAATTTATGCACCCACTGCTCTTGAGGAATGTTTCTCCAGGCCTCCTCATAACTTTGCACATGGTCCTTCAGAAAAATTTGACCTGTGTATCGAACTTCACACCCTTCTATTTGTTCTGAAAAGCACACTGTCATCAAAGTGCGACATTGTACCCAGTCCACAATGTTCTTTTTGTGGGTCCCCCACCATATCACTAGAGTTTCTTTCAAGGCCTCATCCAGTGTCAACAACCTCTGTTTTACTGGTACAACTTATTCAAATTCCAATAAGAAAGTTTCTAAATGATTTAAACCTTCAAAGGTGGGAAAATTACTTACTTATGTGCCAATCCAGTGAACTTCCCTAGTCAATATAACACATCTCCGCGTAGAGACTTCATACATTTTGTTTTGTCAGTTCTCTAGTGCTTCTTCTGAATTTGATGAGCATGCGTTGTCACTTCGCCAGCTTAAATTCCCATCTGTTGTAGGATTAATGTAATCCTATTGTCTTGTTGTCAATTTATATATATTCTCTAGTTCATAAGCACGATCTTCTTCTCTAATGGGTTTTGTATATCTGTGACCTTCATCAGGATCAAGAGGTGTAATGACCCTAAGGCCATCACCTTCAAATGTCATTCTTCTTTTCTTTAAGTCAACCATAGTAGAATTATTGAAAGCCCAATCAATTCCTAACAGCGCAGGATAAGGACAACTATCATCAACTATCTCAATCAACTTGAAGTCCAAAAACGTTCTTACCCTGTCGATGTCCACAGGGACATGCTCCAGTATTCCAAAGGGGCTTACTATCTGCTGATTATCCATCCTAAGCCTGATAGGGGAGTAAATCAACTTAGTTTTTCCCATGAGTGCCCAGGTCTTCTTTGTCATAACATCGACTTCTGACCCTAAGTCGAGGACCACATAGTCTATATCGTAATATCTAATCTGAGCATTAAGGTGTAGTTCCTTATTTGTCCTTCTCTTTCTAGATACTTGATGTATTGCTCTGTTTAGCAGGGGAACTATCCTACCTATCTCATACGGTCTGATCAAATTTTGTAGTTCTTGTACAGTTCTTTCATCCTTAATCAAATTAATGCAAGTACATAAGAATTCCATGAGCTTGCTTACCTCTTTTCCTTATCCAGGAGAAGTAGACTGATCGAATGCCAGAGGAATTACACATTCTCTCACTTCCGGCTGTGTCTTTGATGAAGAAGCCTGATCTCTTCCAAATTCTTTTCTTGCCTCTTCAAATATTTTCTTTTCTTTCCTTGGGTCAAACACTTGTGTCTTCTCTGCAACTCTTTTGACCCTGGATTCTTCTGTAGTATTTCCTTGGATCACTTTGTCCTCTCCTGTAGCAGCGCCTCCTCGAGTGATAACAATGACTCTGGGATCCTCTCTGTGAGGTTCTGCTAATATTAGTTTTACTTGTTGGTTTCCTCCTCATCTCTCCTGAAGTTTGGCTAACAACACGGGACAATCTTCAATGACATGTTCAAATGAGTTGCAGTAGCTGCAAGTGGTACAAGGGTTCTGAAAATACCTTGCCAAGTGACCTGGTTGTGCGTAGTTATAACAAATGATCTGAACTTGACCTCGAACCATGCCTCATCCTCATCCTCTTCCTCTGAATCCACCACGAGGGTTGAAGTTTCCTCTTCCTGGAGAGTTAAACTGCGTAGTATTTCCTTCCTGTTGTACGCCACCTTGAATCCTATATGTGTCTCTTGATTTTTCATGAAAGAGGTCATAAGCCCTACAATCCTTTTCATCATGCCCCACAGATTTACAGAATGTGCAGTAAAAATTGGTAGGTGTCTGGACATATTTTTGCATGTAATAGCATTCACCAGGGCGATGTTTATTTCTACATACCTCGCACTAGGGTAGAGTAACCTGCTTCGAAGGGCTTGGAGCTCCAGAGGCCAAGTACTCATGAAATAGGGGACAATGCTCCTTATCATGGCCCTCTGATTTGCTTCTGATACACCATATATCTTCTCTTTTATCTTTTCCCTTGTCTTTCTTCATATCTTCGACCTGCAGAGATAAGCTAGTTAGCTGACTCAAAATTTGACTCATACCTGAGTTGGATTCTCCCATAGGGGTTGATTCGAATTTCATGGCAATCTCCAATGCCTCAGCCTGCGAAGCGATCTTCTGTTTCATTAGAGGGACTCTGATGTGTGGCAAGAGGGCAACAATGAACCGTTCTTTATTCTGTTCATCTAGAATCTAAAAACTCAATTAGCCTGTCAAGGTCTTAAACCTCTGATCAAACTCCCACACCAGTTCAACTATTCTCTACTTGATTTCTTTCAGTTCTATAATGCATTGTGACTCTGACTTGGGTTTCTTGAATTCAAAAATCAACACAGTCTTAATGACATTCGGTGGTTTATGCTATGCAACTCCTTGGACAAATTTTATGTACCGGCTTAGTGCGCATTCTCTCAAGGTAGTACTAAACTGAGCCCTCTTAACTGCTTCGTCATTGACTTGATTAATACTCCATACAGCTTTGCATAAGAACCAATGTTGATCAGGATCTTCAGATCCATCTCCCCTAAAGGTGGGTAACCTCATCTCATCTTCCATACATCTTCCTAGGATTCTTGACTGAGTATGTACTAAACTGCTGGTAACAGTGCTCTGAGTGCTCTGATAACTCTGACTACTCTGGTTACTTAATGCTGCTAAAAAAATAGGAGGAGTAATAGTACTTACTTCGACGGTCGATGTAGTTCCCGAAGTTTCTGATTCTTCTCGGCGAGGTTCTTCAGTCTTCCCTTCCTCTTCCCTAGCGGACTTTGAATGTTCCTCATTCACTAACTCTTCTTCTTCTCCACTATAAAACCCTTCATTTTGTGCCAGTGGTTCATGGCTCTACTCAAACATGTTTACTAGAGGAACCTCTCTGAAGGTTCTCTCGCTGCGCATATGTCCAACCTCTGTGTCGATGTCATTGTCTGAATTCTTGAACATTGGCTTTTCAATCGGACCACTTACTGTATCTTCAAGATGTTCTTCTCGTGCAATAGCATCTTGATCTTTAACTTCAAGAAGTGTAAACATTTTCCTCTAGGTCCCTTAAAGAAATATCTCTCTTCTTGGTTATACGACTCAATTCTGTCAATGGAAAACTCGGTGATGTACCCTCTAATAGTACTATTGAACTAGTGATCTACTACTCTTGACATGACGTTATCAACTCTCTTGACCTTCTTGATCAATGCCAATGTCCAAACCACAGGTGGTCTAGATCTGACCTCAAACTGGGTATCTGCTAACCTGGCTAACCACTTGTATAGCTCCTTATGAATTCCTCCAAAGAAAATCTCGTGTATATAAGTAAAGATATACCTTCCCAACCAATCCTCTGTACTAAGATTAGGGTTCTTTTTCCGGGCTTCAGCGAAGTCCCTTTCTTGTTCTTCTATCCACTTCTGAATCTCTGTCTTTGATGGAAACCACCTTGACATTCCCTCAAGAAGATCCTGGTCCCGACAACGAAACTATTTGTTGGCATAGGGGCAGACCCAGGGTTCATCTCTAACAACACACCAACAAGCCCTAACTACTGGCCCTTTCAGCAACACCTGCGAAGAAGATGCAGTCTCACACGAATTAGCAATAGGGTGTTGCAGGGCACAAGTGTCTACAACCAGAGGAAATGCAAGTGGATCCAAGGAAACAACACACAACAACCTAGTTATTCTTTATCTCCTTTAAGCCTACTGCACGAACTATATCTCATATCTAACACAATGATGCAATAACATAATAATAAAAGACAAAAGAACACAACATCAACCACAGAGACACAAAATATACATGGTTCACCCTCTCCCTAGGGCTACGTCCACAAAACTGTGTTTCTTGAAATTATATGAAAACATACAGTTATATATGTGCTCTTAGCTTGCAGATCTCTCTCTCCTTCTCTTCCTCTCTCCCCTCCCTGCGTACCCAGCTGCAGGGTTGATCTTCGCACCCAGATGAAGATCTTACAATACCAGAGTGGTCTCACACACAACACTTCTCTCTCACACATCAATAATCACTCATTCACAACAATACGATGAACTCTCGACCAACTTAGCACCAACCCATCCCAAGTCCTCTAGACCTTTATTTATAAATTACAATGACTCTCCGACAACCTTAGGCTGAAACCTAGGTTTCCAAACCCTAAGTACCAAAACCCTAGGTGTCTAAAACCCTAGGTCAACTTGACCCGCATTTTTCGGGATTTGCCAACCTGTCTTTCCTTCTTTCCCGTGAGGTGCTCCAAAGCATCCATTGGTGGCTTTTTCTGCTTGTTGAGTTGTCCACGATCCATATTCCTTGATTATCTGTTCTCTTTGATCTGCTCGTCCAATGACCCATTTTCCCGTACTTCGCTCCTTCTTTTCTGCTTCTTTGGCTACTTCGACCCATTCTCAGTTAATGTGTCTTCCGCGCAGTTCGCACTTCATCTTTTCTTTTCCTTTTTCTTCACTTTCTTTCTTAATCCATACCCAAGGGCCAAAAATGCTCCACTTGATTACAATATCTTGTTTGGATGTAGCTACATGTATGCTATGAAGGTAGTAGCCTCTTCTGTGTTTCGTACGATGATGTCCCCCCATAACGTGAAAATCATCACCATCGACCAACTTACACATTGTGAGCCTAATAATTCTGCCAACATTGATAACATCCTCCCTCTTGTCCGCACTAGCTCAGACACTTTTTCCTTCATCGACATTGGCCTTGGAATATTCAAAGACCCATCCTTTTTAGGAACTTATCATGGAGCACCACCTCTCCTCAACCCATCTATGTCAGTACAAGTATGTGTATTTTCCTCTAACAGAACAGATATTGGAGACAATAATCCTCTCACTGAGGTCCCTCCCTACATCGAAGTTCCACCAATCGAAGAACTATTACCTCATGAATTAACTGAGAACACCCCTACACCACTTGTCTTGGATTTTCCCCCCCTCCAAGGGAAAATCCTGGTTTGGGAGACAGTCCCCCAAGCCATTACCCAAATCCCCTTTTTCTACCCCCCACCTAGAGTCCAAGCATTCCAGGTAGTTGATACCCTCACCCTTCCTAACATGGTTCTCGCCATCCCTGTATGGTATCTTCATCCACCTTGTATGGTCCCTACACCATCTCTCCCTCCTTAGACATAGGGATTACCAATGAAGATCTCAGTACAGGCCCCTACCACACCACCCCCACCCCCAACTAGCAGCCCCACCGCCACTACTAGGGGAAGACGGAGGAAGAACGAGCCCATAGCTCCACTCCCTACCCAAGCTCCACCTCCTTGCACCCTATGCGAAAGAGAAGGACACTCCACTAACAGATGTCCTACTCTCCCCGAATTACACAATCTTATCCAACTCCCTAAAGCAACCCCATTGTTTTCTACTCCACCAAGTATATCCACTACTACTACGAAGTCCTCCACTACACGCAAGAAAGGGTTACGAACCAATTTCTCTTATGCCATATGATCAGAATATATCCATTACACTCATCACTGCCCATCTCTACCTCAATTCTGCCAAAAATTAGCCACAATATGCTACACATCTCGGCCTGAGCCCTCTTAGGTACTCCCCCCTGACGCTCACATTACTGACATTTGTTATATTGCTTCATCAATCCCAAAGCGAATTAGATACCATCCACAGTATCGTGACATTTGGTTTATGTCTAGCAGACCATCACACCCTGTACACGATATCCCTTCTACGTCCTCACCCCTTTAGGACAATAACACTTACCCATTGACAATTCCCCCTACCATCTACCAAGATCCTCTGTATTCTCTCATTTTCCACTATGACGAAGATATCTTGGAGGAACTAAGTACCCCTGATTTCCCATGGAATGCACTCCATCATCAAACATTGTTTCTCTCACAAGAGGTCTTTCACCCTCCTGATCATGCCTCCATGTGCGCGATCAAAACCAAGGATTTTATTCCTCTGGGGCATGTTGACTGATTCAAGAACCCTATTCCTTCCCCTGATGCTTTTGAAGAAGGAAACACGACCAGCATATCCCCCACAGTCAAAATTGACATTTCAATTAAACCAGGCATCATAGAAGAAATCACCATTGGCGTCGCATGCTACCCTGAAGAAATAATTTCTTATAAAGCTCTCTTTCAGGAATACCGGGATATTTTTGCCTGGTCATATACGAAGATGCCTAGCCTTGATCCTTCTATATTTGAACATCGAATCGACACCTGGTCGGATATCACCCCTGTTCATCAAAAGAAACACTCCCTACACCCATCCAAAGTTGCGGCTATCAAAGACGAAATTGGAAAATTACGCGTTGCTGAGTTCATTTACCCCATTGTATACACTTATTGGGTGTCCAACCCCATCCCCGTTAACAAAAAACAGGGAAATATTCGTGTCTTCACAGAATTTCGTGACCTCAACCATGCTTGTACCAAAGACAACTTCCCAACCCCTTTCATCGACCAAATAATCGATGATTGTGCAGACCACGAGGCACTGTCCTTTATGGATGGGTTCCATGGATACAATCAAATTCAAATCCACCCAACAGATCAGTACAAAACTGCTTTCACAACCCCTTGGGGTACCTTTGCTTATCGCATCATGCCCTTTGGACTCAAAAATGTCAGTGCTACTTTCCAACGGGCCATGAACTACGTTTTTCATGATCTTGCTTTCATCATTCTCGCTTACTTGGATGACCTCACTGCTCGATCCAAAAAGAGAACCTAGGATTTAGATGACTTACGCATCATTTTTCAACGATGTCGCCAATATAATATCCTCTTGAACCCCCTCAAGTGTGTCTTTTGTGTTACTGTCGAGCGCCTCCTCCGGTTCATTGTCTCCCAGAATGACATTACTGTGGACCCCCTCAAGGTCCAAGCTATCAAATAAATTCCAGAGCCTAGGAATTTACGCCAACTGCAAAGCCTACAGGGAAAAACCAACTTTTTACGCCGCTTTGTCCCATAATACGCCACTCATGCACATGGTTTTCTCTGCTTACTGCGCCATGATATCCCATTTTGATGGGACGAACATGCTCAAACAACTTTTGATGATTTAAAAGACGCCCTATCCAATGCCCCTTTGATTAGTCCCCCAGACTATGATCGCGATTACATCCTCTACTTATCAACCTCTACGGTTTTAGTCACAGGAGTCCTCGTTTAATTAGGGGATGATGGGCGCGAACATGTGATTTACTACATTAGTAAAAATCTTTCAGGACCACCCTCGAAATATAATCATGATGAAAATCTCAAGTTAGCAGTTGTCCTCGTAGTCCAAAAACTACGACATTACATTCTGCTTCGCACTACCAATGTCGTAGAAGATTCCAACCCTATGCAGTACTTTCTTAGTTTTCGGTAGATCAACGACAATTTTTCCCGATGGATCGTTATCCTTCAGGAATACGATCTAGATTTCTCTACTCCTAAAAGAAAGAAATCTCTGGTCCTCGCCGAACTCATTACGAATTTTCCCTCAGACGCTAAAGCTTCCCCCATCAATGAGGATTTCCCTGATGAACACTTCTTCTTCATCCCCTCAGATGATCACTGGTATGACGACCTCCTCATCTACCTTCGTACACAAAATTTTGGGTCTCACCTCTCTAGAGATGACCACCGACACATTCTCCATCAAGCTCCCTGATACCTCCTCATCGAAGATATTCTCTACCGACGTGGGGTCAAAACCATCCTTCGACAATGTCTTACCATCAACGAAGTCGACAAAGTCTTGAATGATTTCCACAACGACGCTTGCGGTGGTCACCTCTCGGGTATGTCTACCGCCCAAAAAATCATTCGAGCCGGATACTTCTGGACCACTTTGTTTCATGACTGCATCCACGCTGTCAAGTGATGCGATCGCTGCAAGCTTTATGCAAACAAAGCACGAGCTCCACCAGCTCTCCTACACCCAATCATCACGGCTGGTCCATTTTGTAAATGGGGCATCGATTTCATTACTTGCAATCCTCCATCTAGTAATGGACACAAGTACATCATGGTGGCAGTGGATTATTTCACCAAATGGGCTGAAGCCATGCCCACATTTAACAACACTGCTGACACAACAACACATTTTTTCTTCAACCATGTTATTACCCGGTTCGGAGTCCCACAACAGTTAGTTTCCGATCATGGTAAACACTTTGAGAACGAGATCTTCACAAATCTTTCATCAAAATTAGGCTTCACCCATGAGTTTTCCTCTTCTCTGACACAACTGCACATTATACAATGGTTTCCTCATCATAGGCACGCATTCACCAGTGTGCGATGGTTAGGAAACAACCCGCACATAATGTGTCAGAAATCGGGTTTTACCAGCGCACACATGCGCGAGTATTCCCATTTTTCCCACACACTAGTGGGCCCCTACCTTAAAAATAACCCTGTACGACCCTCCGTACAGCTCCTACCTAACATCCATCCAATTAAAAAAATGCAGGATGATAAGGCCACTAACCTGTCTCTCGCCGCTCCCAGATCGGTAGCCTCGCGCTCCCGTAATCTCCAAAACACCTCACAACTCTCTCACCAGATCAACAATAGTGTCAGGTACAAATGAGGTGGCAATGTGGGCCCACCATCCATATATAGACCCTTTTTCCAAACTTCCACATTCTGTTATAGGAGCCCAAAGCCTTCGTTTTCCGATCAGTTCTTAGCCACATGATCCCGATCCAACCATCTACACATTTACATTCCCCGGGTTATCATCTGCACTTTTCCTCAGAGGAGCATTTTTCTCACGCCACGTTCAGGTACGCATGCTTACTTTCATTTTTATAAAATAGTTGTTATATGTTCTTTATCATCAGATATTGTTCACGTCGGGTATTTGGTTTTTGTGCAGGTACTTGTTCAGTAAGATTACAACCCCTTTAGTTATATGTTTGAAATTGACATGTAATTACTCCCTCTGTAAACAATTGCATATCCCAGTCACACCCTCTAACATTTGCCTTTAGGATCCCTACATCCAGCTGTATAGTACCTTTACCTCTGCCACATTTTGGTATTGTCAACCGGTAGCACTCTCACCTACATGAGTTGTCCCATTCATAGTTCCCCTTGGAAACTTGACACTCATGTTGTTCTTCGTCCCCTAGGATTGGGAGTCCTGATAGTTTTTGCACTTCCGAGAATGAACCCCATACTTCTTCTTATCATATTGCTAACCTTCCCAATGGACTCCCTGGGTCATATCATCTTACACTTGGTTCTATTGACTACACCCCCGCAATGTCATTAGCCCTCCATCTCATCCACCATTAGTTTTCCCATCTGCAGATTGTCCTCCATCCACTTACCTAATACAGAAACCCACCCATGGGGCCCCCACCCTCCACCAGTTCTCTTTCACAAACTTGTGCTCTAAACATGCCAACCCATATTTCACCGGGGCACTTGTTTATGTATCAATATACTCAACCCAAATTATTCTTTATTTCATTTGGTAATTGTATAAAGCTTTTGTTTTTAGCATATACATAGCTTTTTTCATCATCATCCCCAATGGCCTACTTTTACCTAGCAAAGAAACCCATGACGCCCTTGTTTGGGGCATCCACTCTTTTTTCATATCACCATCATTGAAAAACCCCGAGTATCCCAACTCCATGTACCCACGATCTCTGATATTTCCCACTTTTTTCAGCCTCCAGCATGGTTTAACCCCATGTCTAGTTGTCCCCTGACATTAGATCTAGTTTTATGGTTGTTTCCAATCACCCTTCAACACCCCAACCAAGAGTAATCCTGAGTCCCATTGTGTCTTGACTTCGTCCATGTTACCCATCAATACCTGATATCACCTATCACTCAGTGGATTTCGAGAAGCCCTTTTTCTTCTCAACGTCGTGTCTCCCTTCCTGTCGACATCAACACAGTTTCGAGAAGGGTGACATTATCTTGACTCTCATTACTTTTTCAATGAGGAGTCTCGAACGAAATAGAGAGAGTCAAATTTACTTTCTAATTCCCTTGAACCCCATAACATTCGACTTCAGTAAACTCTCATGTTAAGGTGGGTCTTACTATGCGACCATTGCAGTTGTTTCGTACCAGCCGAATACCTCTGAATTTGATAGGCCATCAATGCCTACGAGTCATAGACACTTCTTACAGTCGTCCATTACTCACTTCAGAGCCAGTTCACCAGTCAGAATTGTCATCTACCATTATCAACCGCCCCTGAGGGCGCTGCAACTATCTACATCATCATACATCTTCAATTACAGTCCCACATTTTGGTTTCATGACACGAGCATGGGGCATGCCCGCCTCGTTTGTATACAGATTTCATTTTTTCTTCCTAGAGAAAGGTTTGGTTCCCACAGTTTTCCCTCTCCCTCTGGTGGATCACTCCTGAAGTTCCTCTCTTCACTCTTCCTTACAATGGCACTCTCAACAAAAGAAACATTGATGTATTTCGGTTATACATATGCTCCTAACCTCACACATCAGGGGGAATTTGTTATCAATGAAAAATAGCCCACAACATTGCACACAATGGTTGAAGAAAGACATCAAATCCAACAACAATTCGTATAACTACAACATCAAAATCCATCAAAAAGGAAAAAAACTATATACTTGGTTCAAAAATCAAAGTGCACAAATTCACCAAAGGAAGCATGCGCGCTATGCATAGAATGTGCGGGCTAACACAACCCTAGGCGCGCACTGTATGCATAATGCATGACTGTCTATGAGAAAATCCGTGCACTTCTCATGAACGACACATTTATGAATCTTGTCGGCCTCTCAACCACTTCCAGTCTGACCCCCAACATGATTTGACACTTAGATCTGAGCGAAATCTAGCTTGGAGGTTGGTCAAGGGCTAGGAAGTTCCCTAAAAGGCCCCTTGTTCACACTATGAACCTGTTGTATCTTGTCATGAATGGACACTATAAATATGTGTCGTGGGTGTGATAGAAAAATAAGAACTTCAAGGTATTTTTATGTTGCAAGAATTCTTCTTGGAGAATCCTTTTTTCTCTTTGAATCATTCAATCACTATAGCAAGGGCCACTCCACTCACCTCTTGAGAGGATTGGCATTGTATTTCTTCACCATTTTCACTTGCCATTGCATGAAGAGAAGAGCTCTCTATTAGGGAACTCAAGATCCTTCACAAGGAGGAAGAGGAGATTCATAAGTCCCTGCCTTTCTCTACGGTGTTAGCCTATCAATATATTGATCCATTGGTAGCTATATGATTGTCATTTTTTTCTTTTCATGGTTCTAGTTCTTGCAAGCTTCTCTAACACTTATTTCCTTTTTTTTAATCTTTATTTACTTGTTTCATGTGTATTTGGTTATCTAATCAACTCACAAACCTATTTCTTGTTTAGTTGACTTAACTAGGCAAGTAAGTGTTGTGTTTTCTCTCACCCATGTGGAAAAACCAACACAACACCCATTTTGATACGTTGGACTATTAGTCAAATGCACAATTATTTGACCACCACAAAACACCTTATCCTATACTTGTCCAAACTTACCCAATAGATTCTTGCATTCATGCAAGACATAACTTGAGGTAGTGTTGTGTCCGCAACAAGCCACCTTTAATTTTTCTTTTACAAGTGAAAGGAAAGCACCCCCCTACTAAATTTCAATCCTATTGCCTTATCATCTACCGCTTAAGCCTAATGTAATTTATTTGCCTACCTCGAGGGAGTTTGGGAATTTGATATTGATTGATGATTGTCATTGATAGTGGTTGATTGTCTCTTTTGATCTTATGATTTCATATGTCTTCATGACTCTTATGTGACTGTATGGTTCGATGATCTAACGCATGTCTTGAATGAGTTTGATACTGGTTATTAATCTTTTTTCTGAGTTACTTATTCAAAGGATGCTAGCATATGGTGCTTAACATCTTCATCTTTATACTCTCATATTAGACAACTCTTAACTTGATTCATAAGGTCACTAATCCTTCCTATGTTCTAGAGATTATATGCATACAACTATCATGATAGTTATTTAATCTAGATCTTAGATGATTGCCTTCGATAAACCTCTCCTCTTCATGTTCTTCAAAATCTAAACTTGTTCATAAGTTTTCTTAAAGGTAAGGAGATATTATGTTTCTCATGTATTAGTGAATGTCATTTTAATTGTATAACTAATTTCATCTCTTTCCATGGTTGTAGAAATAGGTTAGCATGATATCATTTCTTCACGATTGCTCCAACCTTGAGATGCATGTGGTGGAATCATTTGATCTTCTTCCCCTTTTTAGTCTTCCCTTTATTTATTGACATTTCTCTTTCTTTTCCTCTATTATTTTCTCTAACCAAATCTCATAGTTGGATTCTTCCTGTTGAGAGATTTCCAACGATTGTAACCATACTTGAATCCGAGTTCTGGATTGAAAGTTACGACATCTCAAAGTTTCCAAAGTTTTCACTCACCTTTTCCACCTCACTGCCACGTGGTTCCCTCTCACTTGTATCATCCTACGTGGTACCGAATTGGCACTGATGTGGCACCCATTACCTATCCTCCTCATGATCAGGATCTACCTGCTTCATGTCCTCTCAGTCTTCTGATCGTATTCCCTGATGACGACGACGTCGGGATTTCTCGTCATCGTGGCCTTCTTCTCCCTAGCACATGGGCGCTCCTGACTCCATCTCTGACGACGACACCCTCCACTGATAGATCCAATGACTCTCGACAGTTAGAGATCAATGGTCCCTATCTCCTCGACGACTCAAGTTATCCGATAGTTAACCACCCCAAACCTCACTCAACTTCCATGATGTCCTCCTTAGACACATGGCATTGCCACGAATTGCCACCCGTCCTTCCTCGTGATCGGGCGCTTCCTCGTAACCTTTATCCTGATATCCATACCTCTGATCGCCTTTTCCGAACAATGGCCCTTCCCTAAACGAACAACTCAGATCTTCTTTCTCGCCAGATCAACGACTCTTAGCGGCTCTTACTCTTCCTTATCGTTGACGACCCTTCATTTTCGATGATCCCTCATCGTCAGCGATCCCTTGTCGTCGACGCTCCTTCCATCCTTACTCTTCGCCCAGGTGGGGCCCTCTCTTGTCCCATCAACCAATTATCTATCATCACCTAACATATTCTGATCACGTCAGTTGCCATGTTGTTTGACCACATTATCAGGACGTCACTCTCACGCTTAGATGAAACCTAAGGCAATCTTTGGTTGAGATCACTCCGGCTCATAATCTTTCAACGATTCATTCTAATCCTATGCAATCATAAGTTGTCACAGGTCACCCCTCAGGACACGTTAACTACCACGCTGGCATCCTAGGAACCCCAACCCGTGCAACCCTGACTTGTCTAAATACCTCTAATTTTTTCATTCTTGTCTAAATACCTCTAATTTTTTCATTCTGTAATTATAGTAAAATCATTTTGCTTTATTTATTTTTTCTTTGTTTTGTAAATATTTCTATAAACAATTATTTTGATTTTGTATAGTTATTTTATTTTCTTTATTTTTATTTTTATTTTTATTTTTTAATTTATTTATTTTGTAAATATTTTTATTTTATTTTGTTTTAATTAATTTTTTGTAAATTATTTAATATTTTTTTACACGAATGAAATAACTCACACTAAATAAACAAAGTCACCTAGGATGTAATGTGTTTTTTTACATATATTCATTTTTCATTTTATTTCTTCATATTCTTCATTTCAGTTTTTATTTATTATTTTTTCCTAATGTGTACATATTTTTGATATTTTTACTTTTACCTTTTACTCACATCTCCCCAAACCCTATTTTCTAGGCCTCCCTATAATAATGGGATTTCCTAAAAAATAGACATTCTCTATATTATAGGAAGTTCTAAAAACATTTTAACTTTTATTTAAAACTCTCCACAGAGACTTTGAAACCTAAATATAATATAATATAATATAATATGATTATTTTATATTATAACATATTTAATTATTATATATATTGAAAAATGTACGTGAAAAATATACATATGTGAGGGAATTATGTCATAACAATGTTAAAACCCACCATAATGTATAGTATCCATTACCTCCCTATCAAAAACAAATCCCAACAATAATAATCACACTACACATTTCATTTTATTTTAA
>ML794659.1:228391-245418 GCA_009831015.1 Picea engelmannii
GCAAGCTTTGTCATTTTTTCGAATTAGCTCAAGAAGCAGATGGGATTGGCCTCCCAAGGCATTCATAAGAAGGTTGGCAGCACTGATAGAGGTCACCAACCTTCTTCAAAGTTGTAACCTTCTGATTCAGGCATGCCAAAATGTCGCCTAATACAACATAATCGTCCCTGTTAAAAAAAAAATAAAAATAATAAATACATAATAAATAAAAAAAGGTATAAAGCCTCCCATGAGCTATCGAAATAAGCTGGTCGAAGTATGGGATATGAGGAGTGATGAACCCACTCCGATAGCTCTCACTTCCCGACCCAATGGACCAACATGTACGGATTTCCATGGGGATGTATTACTTTACTTTAATTTTTTTTTTTTTAATTTAATTTCTTTATTTTTATTTAATTTCATTTTTGTTTATTTAACATTTTTTCATTTTATTAATTTAAATTTTTTATTAATTTTTATTAATTAATTAATTATTTTTTTATTATTTAATTTCATTTTTAGTTTTTCATGAATTTATAGTTCCTTGCAAATAGGATGAATGACAAATATGGATTGCTCTAATGGTTAAAAACATGTGTTTCCTTCTCGAAGGTCACAGGTTTCAAACCAACAGGGGGTATGATAATTTTAGTAAATTTTATTTTTATTTTTAACAAGGGGCAAGTTTTGTTGTTTTTATCTTTGTAAATAATTTTTCTATCTTTTTTTTACTCTCGTTGTATTATATTTTTATTTTTTATTTTTCTAATTTCAAAAAAGGGGAAATTAGAGAAAATTATGCTACAAGTCGTGGGTCCCACACCACCTAGGTTCTGGTTTAGACTATCCATGGAGACTAATCTATCTAATCAACTAAGTGTTTAATCATTTCATGAATGTGGGATGTCTTTTTGCAGGATAAAGATCAATGGCCAAGATTCACCCGCAGGCTTAATCAATGGTTGTTGAAGGACAATTTTCAAACGGTCATAACGTTTTCTACAGGTGTCAAAATGAGGCCCGTGATATCTTGATAGAAAGGTATCAGATAGAGGAACATAGTGATATAGGTCTCTAGGCCAAAAAAGTGACACAAGATGACATAAAACACAGAAAACAAACACCCACGATTTTGAGGGGAAAATTGGCCACATCAACTTTAGGAAGCCATATCTGAAACTACGAGCAACGAAATCAAGCCCAGGAGGGATTGATGGTATGATGGAGCAGAGAAGAACATGCTGGGATAGAACTTTATAGAATATTGAGAGAATAAAAATTCAAAAAATGCAAAACATAGACATAACCCAAATCTGATTGAAGAATCGACTATGTAGACTTCAAGAAGTCATATCTCAAGCTACAAGAAACGGAATTGAGCCAGGGATATATCAATGGAAAGATGGGACAGAGGAGAAGAATCCAGAAGGATCCTAATCAATAGGAAAAATCCATAAACTCCTAGAAATGTTCGAGGAAGAAAAGATAACGCAAATGGACAGAGGTAATGATTGGTTTTAATCAAATATCATTTGTAAATTGTTTGAGGATGGAAATAATGACGCATGAGTTTGTTCAATTTCTCTTTGTAATGTTCACATATTCATATTCAAAATGTGAGAAAAGAAACATAAAGAAAATGAAATGAAAAATCATGAGAATTGAGGAGTCTCTCTCTTGTCTTATAAAAGAGAACTCATAGCATAGAGAGTTGACTTTTTCCCTTTGTAACAAAAGATGGTACTATTACATTTGAGTAAGAAAGAGTAGAGGACATTTATGAAGTCATAATTGTTTGCAAATATTTGTGGGACTATTATACACTTGTATTTAAGTTTTCTGGGTATTGATTATATGAATTATTTATGTGCTTAGTATTCAAGATTTTTATGTTGTTGTGATTTCTTATGAGTGCAAGGATGATGTTACAGATCTCATTTTCAACTATTTGAGATGACATCTGCAATATTATTTTGTTAACATGTCTTGGTTTTCATGAACTATTTCTGTTGCTCAAGATATCATCTTAAGTTGTGCTCATATTCTAGTTTTTCCCCTGGGATAGGTTAGAAGTAGTTAGATTAGATTAGATTGTTTTTAGTTTAATTATCCTTAGGATTAGATAGAACTCTTTGGGGGGACAGTCCGTTGTCTTTCCCCTTTTTATTATTTTTATTCTGAGTGGCAGAGAGGCCCATATACTCGTGAGAAATGCTATACCAAATGAGAGTAGGTATGATTGGGACCTTCCATCAGGTGTTTCCCCTCATTAGCTTGACATGCCATTCAGACCCGTCACATAAATGTCACTAGAAGGAGGGCCAAATGACAAGTTAATCTTGTGGAGTCATTTGCATTAATTTTTTTGTTTTAATTTACTAATGGATTCATCCCATATCCCTTTATGGAGGTGTTTTTCTGGCACTGTACCTCCCAAACCTCCTAGAAAGATTTTACATTTCTTGTCACAACTTAGATTTGATGGTGAGAGTGAAATATTTGCATTTGAACATGCTTTACATTTCTAGAAACTTTGTTGTTCTCACAATATTACTGATGGAAATACCATTTGTAGGTTGTTCACTCTCACTTTTGCAGGCCGGGTCAAGAGCTGGTGCAAGACCTTGTCGACTGCCTCTATTCACACATGGGGACAATTTATGCATGAATTTTTGCATATTTTTGACAACTATGATTACGATAATTTGTGTGATTAGAGCTTAAGAAGAACAAAGATGAATCTCTTGGAGATTTTATTATAATATTTGCTCATATTTGCTATAGGTTTCCTTTGGATGATAGGCCCTTTAACAACGATTTGATTTCATGTTTAGTTTCTCTTGCCAATGAAATAGACCATCTAGTGGACGAATAATCTAAATCATGTTTTAGTGTCTCTTTACACGTTGATTTGGATTGAAACAAAAATACTGCATATGCTAATGGTTTAGTTTAACTCCACATGTCCAGATCTTTCTTTACTATGGGGGATATAGACCATATAGAAAATTCTTTTTCAGAAGAGACATATGTATCCTCTCACCACTCCATTCCCCCTTTCTTTCCTTGTGACGAAAAAGAAGCCTCTTGTGTAAATTCAAGTTCAAATTTTTCTGTAGTTGACAAAGAGGAGAGTTTTCCTACTGATAATGGGACACTTCGGGTCACACCGATGGTTATGTCAGGTTCTCATTTTCCTATCTCATCTTTTTCATCACAAGAAATGGAGGGAGCTATGGAGAAAACTTTAAATGCTGATCATTTTGTCAATGAAGAATATATGGACACTCATGAAATGAATTCTTCCTCACCCATGGATAATTTGGAATTAGTTCCTCTTGATTTGGATTGTCATGTTGTTACAAATTCTCCTTGTATAACTGACATAGAGTAAGAATGTTTTCCTATTGATGATGGATTATTTATGGAGACTTCTTGTTTTGAGGATTCTTGTGATTTTTTTCCCACTTCTAACCATGAATATGTTATACAATATATTTCAGATTCTCATATTGCATAGGATCAAAACAACCATGTTGATCATTTCACTCAAGGAGAAGAAATAAACATACAAGACATACCTCTTGTAACACAACAACCCACTTCTTGTTTACAATAGAAAAACCATGTTAAAGAAGAATGTGTTGGTTGTGAAACCATTTATAGTGTGGAGCCCACATACTCATAATCAGTCATTGATGTTCTTAAAGAGGAGAAACTACCATTCAAGGAGTCACTTTCTGAAAATCCCTCTTATTCTGGAGAAACTTGTCCTTCTCTGAATTCTTCCACTTATTTCTATTTATATCCCGATCTTTTTAATGGGTTGACTTTAAAGGAAACCACCCACCATTCAATTCAATTAAACTCAATAAGGCTAACCCCTTTTGAATTACTTGATGGTGGTAATGTTCATATGGAAGATAGAGAGGATAAGACATCTTCCCATGAATTTATTACAACCATGCCTTATCATCCATTTCATTGGGATGAAGAGGATTCTATAGCAAATGTTTCTCAAAATATGTCTTCTTCTTTTTCGTCTTCATTTTTGATAAATAGTGAATCTTCTTGTTCAAATATCCCTATAGTTAATATTATTGATACTAGTGGATATGACCATTGTTCTGAATATATCTCTCATACCATGGTTGGTCCTAGCCCATGCATATTATTTGATCTCACTAGTCTATCTCAAGTACATGGTTACTTGAAGTGTGAGTCCAGGGAGGCTTGCTACAATAATGAGGCACTTCGGTCTACACCGATGGTTATGTCAGGCCCTCATTTTTTTGGTTTGTCTTCAGGGATAAAGAACTTTATTGGCATGGATATTATCTCACCGAGCACACTTCACGTGAATTCTATGCATGGTTCTCATTTGGTATGCTACTTTCCATTGAAGTCCCTCTATCAATTCTATGATAGTAATGCAATATTTCATGATAGAATTGAAGTATGGTTGGAGATATCTTACTCGGGTCAATTCCCCATGAATTATCACAATCACATTTTTAATATAATGGATAGAGTTGATCATGCTTTAATTTTTCCTATCTTTACTCTATTTTTATTCCAAGTGTTGTTACTGATATCTTGTCATGAACATATGTTTGCAGGCTTGGGATTAATTGGATGGCTACATTAACATTAACACTTTACATACTTCATTTTTCAGCAATTGTAGTGTAGAGTAGGAATATGGTAGAATAGACTAGTATTTTTCCTTTGCATAATTCAATTTTTCTTTCTAGTTTTTAATTAGTTATTTGTTTACATTCTCTTTTTATCATTGTTGGCCGATCAATAAACGAATTCTCAGTAGAGGTGGAGAGAAATAGAAGGCTTGACCACTAATTTTCCCTTGATTGTTTTTCAATATAGTTTTGATATGGGGAAAATTGTATTTCATCTTATTGTCAACTTTTTTCCATGTGTTGGGTAATTTTTAGATCATTGATTTCATGCATGATCATCATGTCAAATATTTTCCAAGCATGTTTTCATCTTACAAGTGGAATATTTTAAAATGAAGATACTATTTAGTTCCTCTTGGGATGAAAATGAGCACTCAAAGGTATCCAATCATCATATGAATATGATTCTAATCAGAATCTTTTGCTTGATGGAATTTATTATGAGTGATGATATTTTTGTCCCATACACATTAATTTTAAATTCTGAGTATTAAAATTCTTCCCATCTAAAATCCAAGCCACTCCAAATCCTTGTAATCTCCTTAGATATTTATTTTTCCTTGGGTTTAGAGTTATCCAAATATTTTATTTCACATCCACTCTTTTCTTTGATCACTTTCAACCAACATGATTTTTCTGTTTAGAATTTTTTAGCATAGTGAGTTTAGCTTATTTTTTATTTCGTTTGAGTTATTTTATTTCATTACTTTTAGTTTCAATTTTTAGCATTGGCTAACATTTCCCTATGCTTTGTTCAATGGGTATTTAAGTGAGAGTCTGCCTTTTACGTTATAACTTTCTTCACCCAAGCTTCCTCTCTTATACAATAGCAAGATATATTCTTTCAGGCTTCCTGGAAACACATTTTTGACATTCTGGACGACATGCTAATTTAAATCTTTTGTTGATATATTTTTCAAACAATTTCTTGGGAACACATCCTTTTATTCCCCAATCCAATGATTGACCAAAGTCTCGATCTTAGCAATACCAATTCAATGTATTTTCATACCTAATATGTTCTTCAACAATATCTTTTTATCCTTTGGGTTTGCTAATTTCAAGTCACTCATCTTGGTTACATTCTTGGGTAATCTTATTTTTTGTCATAGATAAGTATTCAAATGGATGGGAATGAAGTCTTATAGTCCTATTTAATTTGATTAATTATGATTTCAAGAACATGACATTGTGTTTAGGGATTCACAACTCACAACAATCATGGAACTTAGTCTCTTGTTGAAGGGAATAATGTGGGAAAGCACTTAGTGCTTATCTCTCAGGGAGAAGGATGTGAAAATTAACTAAATTAACAAAAGATGAATTCTTGATGAATGCACAGGCCTTTACATGGAGTTTTATGACAACCAACTTAGTTTAATTTTATTTTAGCTTAGCATGTTTTTCCTAGAATTAGTTTTAATTATGTTCTTTACTTTTATTTTTTAGTTTAATTTAATTTCAATAAGTCAATCATTTAAAGGAGGATTTCTTCCCAATTGTCTAAGAGTTGATCACACCTTTCTCTTTTGTTATGCAAGTTAGGAAAATGGCGTGTGCAACCAACAACTCAGAATTTTTCTCTTGGAATGAAAGCAACATAGGGAAGTGCTAATCTAAAACTTGAATTCTTAAATTCCTTTGGAATATTCTTGGATTGATAAATCAAGATTGTCACCAACTTATCAGTTGATAATAAATATATTCCCATTTATTTACTCACATGTTCGTTTATGATATAGTTGATATTTGGAGTCATTTTCATGACTATTTTGATAACCTCCATAGCTGTGTATTTCTTTGCATTATCAGAATGAATCTTTGGTATTAATAATTATCTTTTATGGCAAAGAGAAAATGACATTTTGGTGAGAAATGTAACTTTTGTTATTGGAAAATTCAACGTTTTGAAAATTGCAAAGGAATTGCTTATGTCAAGAAATCTTGAGAGCATATGGGTTTATAGAGCATTTCATGAAATTGGTTTTCAAATTTTTTTTTTGATTGAACATCTACATTAATTCATGTTGTTTGATTCCTGGAATTGTTTTGTCACACTAAATGAAAATAAAATCATATATGAAAATTGGATTTGAGAATTGTGTTGCAATTTTTTTCCATTAGATAATCAATTCTCGTACTCTAGTTTATTTTCATTTCAGATCAAAAAATATGGGAATCTTTTCATTAGGCTTGATATTAATTGGCTAACTTTTCTTTATTTTTTATTTCCCTTGGCTTACTGCTAACTTTCCACTGAAAACATTTCTTCAGATGCTACTGCCATATTTATTACTCGTTGTTGTTTTCTCTTCCTAGCTTTTTCCACAAGTTTTCATCATTTTGATGACTGACATTCTAGCTTCAAATTTCCTTTTAGTTTATTTTTCATTTCATGAATTCACTTTTGATTTCAGTTTATATAGATTCCTCCCATATTTTGATTTGACTGCTGGTATTTCCCTGAGTTGATTGAAATCTTAGTTTTCCTTGAGGATTTCCCTTTACATTTTGGTGAAGGGGTTGGTCAATTCTGGTCACAAACAAAATATTTTTCTTACAAGTCAATGAGATACTCTATCTAAATGAACATTTATATAAATTTCTCAGCTGTAGGTATGGACTGATATTTGTTGTGGAACACATGTGCCTATTGAGCGTACCATGATAACCCATAAGTATAGGAAAGTGTCCATCCACTCTTTTCTTTGAGCTCCATTCACTTCACATTAATGAGATGATAAATACTCTAATGGTTTTTTGGGAGACATATGGGTTAAACTAAATTGCATAACATCTACTTAGCAAATCAAAGAAACTCTTATATCACCCTGATTCCTTCACCCTATGTGCATACACATATATACATCTAAAACCTAAAAGGGTGAGCATATTCTGGATTAAAAAGGGAAGTTGAAAGAACTATTGATAGTGTGGGAAGTACAAGTAAACCCGTCGGGGATATGGATGCCTGCTGGAAACAGGGCTATGCTTGTATGGTACCGAGACAACTTCGTCGAGGTTATGGGCGCTCGCTGGCAGCAAAGCAATGCTGGGAAAAGAGAGATGAGGAACACACTTACATAGATGTTTTCTTGTTTTAAAAGTGAAAACCCATGGTTGAACCAAATACAATTTGAAGTGTAAAACCATTAAAAAATCTTGTCTCATTATTTGGCTCTTTGAAAAGGGTTTGTTAGATTACAAGTACTAGAAATATTGGATTGTATCTTTTATAATTTTGGCATACTGTTGGAAAATTATCTGCAGTTTGCTGAACTTATCTTTAAATTTCAAATATGAAGTATGGGCCCTAGACTTCTATTGACATAGATAATTGGTTCTTCCAGTGTGTCGCCATTTTTTGTGGTTACAACAAACCACATTTACTTTTTATTTTACAAGCGAAAGGAAAGGGCCCCCCTACTAAATTTCAATCCTATTTCCTAATCATCTACCGCTTAAGCCTAATGTTATTTATTTTCCTACCTCGAGGGATTTTGGGGGTTTGATCTTGATTGATGATTGTCATTGATAGTGGTTGATTGTCTCTTTTGATCTTATGATTTAAGATGTCTTCATGACTCTTATGTGACTGTATGGTTTGATGATATAGCGTGTGTCTTGAATGAGTTTGATACTGGTTATTAATCTTTTTTTTCTGAGTTACTTATTCAAAGGATGCTAGCATATGGTGCTTAACATATTTATCTTTATACTCTCATATCGGACAACTCTTAACTTGATTCATAAGGTAAATAATCATTTCTATTTTCTAGAGATTAGATGCATACAACTATCATGATAGTTATTTAATCCAGATCTTAGATGATCGCCTTCGATAAACCTCTCCTCTTCATGTTCTTCAAAATCTAGACTTGTTCATAAGTTTTCTTAAAGGAAAGGAAATATTATGTTTCTCATGTATTGGTGAATGTCATTTTAATCATATAACTAATTTCGTCTCTTTCTACGGTTGTAGGAATAGGCTAGCATGATATCCTTTCTTCATGATTGCTCCAACCTTGAGATGCATGTGGTGGAATCCTTTGATCTTCTTCCCCTTTTTAGTCTTCCCTTTCTTTATCGATATTTCTCTTTATTTTTCTCTATTATTTCCTCTAACCAAATCTCATAGTTGGATTATTCCCGTCAAGAGATTTCCAACGATTGTAACCATACTTGAATCTGAGTTCTGGATTGAAAGTTGTGGCATCTCAAATTTTCTTAAGTCTTCACTCACCTTTTCCACCTCACTACCATGTGGAATCCACGTGGTTCCCTCTTACTTGTTCCATCCTACATGGTACTGACATGGCGTTGATGTGGAACCCATTACCTGTCCTCCTCATCATCGGGATCTACCTGCTTTATGTCCTCCCATTCTTCTGATCGCATTCCTCAACGACAACGTCGTCAGACTTTCTCTTCATCGGGGCCTCTTTCTCCCTAGAACATGGACGCTCCTTACTCCATATCTGACTACAATGTGCTCCACTAATAGATCCAACGACTCTCGACAGGCAGAGATCAATGGTCCCTGTCTCCTTGGAGACTCGAGTTAGTCGACAATTAACCACCCCCAACCTCACTCAACTTCCATGTTGTCCTCCTTAGACACGTGGCACTTCCACAACATACCACCCATCCTTCCTCGTAACCTTTCTCCTACTATACAGACCTCCGATCACATTTTTTGGATGATGACCCTTCCCTAAATGAACGACCCAAATCTGCTTGCTTGTCAGATCAATGGATTTCAATGGTCCTTACTCTTCCTTCTCATCAAGAATCCTTCATTGTCAACGATCCCTCATCGTCAGTGATCCCTCATCGTCAACACTCCTTACATCCTTACTCTTCACCCAAGTGGGGCCCTCTCTTGTCCCATCGACCAATTATCTATCACCACGTAACATCTTATGAGCACGTTAGCTGCCATGTTGTCCGACAACGTCATCATGATGTCACTCTCATGATTGAAATAAACCTAAGGAAATCTTTCACTTAGATCACTCCCACTCATAATATTTTAATGGTTCATTCTAATCCTATGTAATCATAAGTTGCCACAGGTCACCCCTCAGAACACGCTAACTACCACACTGGCATCCTAGGAACCCCGACTTGTCTAAATACCTATACTTTTTCTGATTCTGTAATTATAGTAAAATCAGTTTGTTTTATTTATTTCTTCTTTGTTTTGTAAATATTTTTATAAATAATTGATTTTGTATAATTATTTTATTTTATTTATTTTTTATTTTATTTATTTTGTAAATAGTTTTATTTTATTTTGTTTTAATTAATTTTTTATTATTTCATTTTTTGTAAATTATTTAATATATTTTTACAGGGATGAAATAATTCATACTAAATAAACAAACTGTGTAACTAAGACCTATGATGTAATGTGTTTTTGTACATATATTCATTTTTCATTTTATTCCTTCATATTCTTCATTTGTTTCTTCCTTTTACTTATTATTTTTTTCCTTTTTATTTTTTAACTTAAATTTACTAATGTGTACATTTTTTTATATTTTTACTTTTACATTTTACTCACTTCTCCCAAGCCCTATTTTCTAGCCCTCCCTATAATACAGGGATTTTCTAAAAAAATATTAATTCTCTATATTATAGGGAGTTTTGGAAAACATTTTAACTTATATTTGAAACTCTCTTCACAAGGGCTTTAAAACCTAAATATGATATAATATAATACAATATGATTATTTTTTTTATGTTATAATTATATTATATTATATGATAACATATTTAATTATCATATATATTGAAATCCCAACCATAATATTCAGATTACACATCTTTTATTTTATTTCAAAAAATAAATAAATTATTTGAATAAGATTTGGGAAAAACGAGCATAATTTAAATTAATTAATTATATATATATATATATATATATATATATTAAAAATAAATACAAAACATATAAAGCCTCCCCATGTGTTATCGTGATAAGATTTTCGGAGTATGGGATATGAGGAGTGATGAGTCCACTCCAACATAGGGATAAGCTCATCAGAGTGAGCTCATCTGAGTGAGCTCATCACTACTCATTTCTAGACTCTCAAACCTCGACCCGGACGGACCAACATGCACAAATTTCAATAGGGTTGCATTACTTTTTTTTGACTTTTGTTTTTTGTTTTATTTTATTTTGTTTTTATTTAATTTAATTTAATTTAATTTTTGTTTATTTAACATTTTTTTCATTTTATTAATTTAATTTTTTTATTTAATTAATTAATTTAATTTAATTTTTAGTTTTTCATGATTTTATAGTTCCTCACAAATAGGATGATTGACAAACATGGATTGGCCTAATGATTAAAAACATGTGTTTTGTTCTCGAAGGTCACAGGTTCAAAACCAATAGGGGTATGATAATTTTTCTACCTTTTTTTTTACTCATTGTATTATATATATATTTTTTTATTTTTCTAATTTCAAAAAAGGGGAAATTAGAGAAAATTATGTTACAAGTCGTGGGTCCCACAATGCCTCGTTTCTAGTTTAGCATATCCATAGAGACTAATCTATCTAATAAGCTAAGCGTTTAATCCTATCATGAATGTGGGATGCCTTTTTGCAGGATAAAGATCAATGGTCCATATTCACTCGTAGGCTTAATCAATGACTGTTGAGTGAGAATTTTCAAACGGTCATAATTTTTGTTACAGGTGTCAGAATGAGGCTTATGATACCTCGTTGGAAAGGAATTATACAAAGGAACATAGTGGTATAGGTCTCTAGGCTAGGCAGATGACATAAGATGACATAAAATGTAAAAAAACAGAAACCCACGAATCTGGGGGGAAAATTGGCCACACCAGCTTCAGGAAGCCATATCTGGAGCTACGAGCAACGAAATCAGGCCTAGGAGGGCTCGATGGAAATTTGGATAAGAGAAGAACATGGTGGGATATAAATTTATAGTGGATTGAGAGCAGAAAAGGTATAAAAATGCAAAACACATAAATAACCCAAATCTGATTGAAGAACAGGCTATGCAGACTTCAAGAAGTCAGATTTCAAGCTACAAGCAACGAAATTGACCCAGAGATAGCTAAATGGAAAGTTGATATAGAGGAGAATAAACCAGAAGGATCCTGATCAATAGAAAAAATACGTAAATTCCCAAAAACGTTCAAGGAACAAAAAATAACACAAATGGACATAGGAAATGATTGTTTTTAAACGAATATAATTTGTAAACTGTCTGAGGATGAAAATAATGAATCATGAGTATGTTCAATTTCTCTTTGTAATGATCACATATTCATTTTCAAAATGTGAGAAAAGAAACAGAAAGAAAATGAAATGAACAATCATGAGAATTGAGGAGTCTCTCTCTTGTCTTAAGAAATATAACTCATACCATAGAGAGTTGAATTTTCCCTTTGTAACAAAAGATGGTACGATTACTTCTAAGTAAGAAGAGAAGAAGACATTCTAAATTCATAATTATTTGCAAATGCTTTTGGGATGATTCTACACGTGTATGGTTGTGGGATGATTCCACAAAAATGGAGAAACAAGGGGTGTATGGTTGAAATTTCCAAAACTGGTCATTATGGAAATTTCCACCAATTCTAGTAACTACCCTGCAATTCCAATAATTAAATGGTTTGACCAAGTTTTGGCCCATATCCACGAATTTGGGCACACGGATATCATGGAGTATGATTTTATTATCCTCTTCAAACTATCTTAGATCAAATCCAAGATTTGGTGGTGGATAGATCCACATGTTTAAGATCTAGGATGGGTTGGTTATGAGATCTAGGCTCATCTTGTTGTAAATCCTTTTCCTTTTATGAATGTTGAGTTATATGTATAAATATGAGAGGATATCCTTCATCTTGATAGTTAGAGAATAAAGGAGAGAAGGGAGTTGCAGATCAAGAGTTCTATATTGTAGTCTTTCTTGGAAATATATGCTAAGAGAGGAAGGCCCCCCTCTCTTTGGTATACGCTTCCTAAATAGTTTCATTTTTGTTGTGTGACATTATTTTAGAAGTTTCTCATTTCATTTCTTGTTCGTTTCTTTATTCTCTTTCATTTCTGCAAGTGTGGGTTTCCCTACAGAGTTAGGCATTGAAGGATGAGTTTTATAGTGATCACAAAACCACTTGATACTCTTGATATCAACCAAAGTAATGTGGTTAATCATTGAAATATAAGTTCACTGACCGAATTGAACTATGTAACATTTCATTTATGCAAGTGTGATTAGACAAGTGTGGTGTGCAACAGAGATCTGAATGTTTGTTAACCCTGGGAATCCAAAAGATACTTGAGAAGTTATAGGACTCAAACCTACAACATAATATCCTCTGATTTTAATTCATGCATTTGAGTGAGTTTTATTTCCATTTTTTATTAAGCTACAAGAATTAGTTGAGCCGTGAAGTAGCTAAATGATTATTGTAACACAACACTTGTATCCCTGACTTCAATTCTTGAAAGTGTCTTGTCAAACAAAGAAATTTTGAATTCAGCTTGCTTAGCCTAGAGTTAGTTTCCTACTCCTGCATATATTTTTCCAGCATCTAACAAGCTTATGAGCTCCCTGGTTGATAATTTAATGGAAAACAATTTAAAGAATTCAATTTCCCGATAGACATGCTCTAAGAAACGACAAGGAGAAAACTGCTTTGATACCACTGATTCATATTTATGGGGGGACAAGGACAAGATAAAACACAAAAATATGAAATAAGCACGGAGATACAATAATACTCAATTTCTATTAATCAATAAAGTATGCGGGAACTGTAAAAATACAGAGTGAAATGAACTTGCTAGAATGGTGGTAGCTTATCTTTGAAAAGAAAGAGATGTTAGCTATGCTTCATTCTTAACAAGATTTACATCACACTCCGTTGCATGCTTAAAGGACCTCATTCACCTCAATTATATATGAGAGAGTGAGAGGAGAATAATTCCCATGATGCATGTGCATTGTGGGATAAATTTGTCTAAGTTTACAAAATTCCATAGGCATGTAAAACATAAGGACTTCTCGAGAGGTCACCCATTGCAGTACTACTTTATCCTAAGAGCACTTAACTACAGAGTTCTAATGGGATATGGTGCATTTGCATTGTAGGCATTACATTACATTACAAATGGAGATGAAATTACATTACATTCCCCATCAAAAGGGTGAATATCATGGTTTATCAAAACCACAAACTCGGAAATGTTGATTTACTGGAGAAGGTGGATGGACACCGAAATTCACCTGGATCAATGTATCTTGTAAATGAACTAAAAATATGTGTAGAAGCATAGTGGCCATGGAGAAAGGTGGTAGAATGTTGCAAAAACTCACCAAATACAGATATATGTCGAATACACAAATTATTTTACCAATCGGTATAATGCATCACCATCGTCCTTAGAAAAATCAAAGCCTATTTAAAGACCTCATAAAGACAATCAATGAAGTTCCTCATAAAGAGATTCAATGAAGTTATAATAGACTGAAAACTTAGTTTATCTAACATTGGAAAACATACATTTTAGATTCAATGAAGTTATAATAGACGGTAAAGTTAGGTTATCTATCAAAGCTTGGAAATAAGACATCGATCTTGTTAGCCAATAGCATGTTTGATAAAATCAGTTTAAATAGTATAAAAAAACAACTATTTATTTTCACCTATGAACAAGTTTGGAAATAAGGAAAATATTTGGAGTCAAAGGAAAAGTAATTGATGGTCAACGATGAATTGAATTCTATAGTCTTGGAGTGGAAAACACAATCTCATGTCTTCTATAAGGTTATCCTCCCTCAACACTTCCAAAAAAATTCTCATAAACATAACAAAACCCATAATGTTAATTAATTATGGTTTGAATTGCTTAGCCAGTTATATATATCTCAATCCTTATTTTTACACTACCACAAAACTCTTAGACATTGCCTTCATTGAACTTTTAGAAATAATCTTAGAATCATAATTTTATAATTTTATTTATTACCAATATGCTTTTAGTAATCAATACTTTGATTTAGACCTTGAATAAAGAATTTCTAATTAAATATGGCTCTCACCTTCATATTCTATTTTAATATTTACTCATTTTTATTTATCCATTTTACTTGTGAGTAAGGATTTCTGACCTCCTACATTGTTGTGTAAAGAGAAGTGAGGTTCATTTTACTACTCGGTATTGAAGAGATTGCAATGTTCATCCCATGTCTTTAATACTCACACGAGCATATATGAACCCCATATATATTATGCATTCCAAAAGTAAAAATATAAAATAATAAATAAGTCAGTGTAAGATAAATAATAATCATTTACAAACCTTTGTATATACAAAAAATAACACTATAAAAACTAAACCATATCAACTATTAATAAAAAAAATAATATGAGGCAATTATGATTGGCATCATTAAGAATGAATCACATTATATGTGTGTGTGTATGTGTGTGTGTGTAAGTCACCCAACCACCTAAGCACATTTTAAAGGGACGGGGTATTAAAATTTCACTTTTCCTTAACCATTGCTAAGTCTCTTTTTGAGGACATCATCATCTACTTCTCATCAAGAGCTCTCTAACGACTATAATTATGCCTGGATATGAGCTCTGGAACATAAGTTATGGATTTCGAAAGTTCTAGGCCTTCTTCAATCAAAGTTTTCGTACTTCCACGTGGAACAGACATGGAGTCCATGCCACTGTACTAATTTGATGTGGCACTGACGTTTCATATATGTCACCTTTGAGCGCAACGTGGTTGTTGATATGCATATCAACGTGACGTCGAACTGTATCATGTTAATTCATCATTTCCATTCCTTTGGAAATTCAAAGGCCCGAGGTCAACGACCGAGGTCATGCATGCTTTAGATCGATGACCCTCATGCCATCATGCCCCCCCCCATATCCGAAGTTTAACGAGGGGTAGAGGGATCGCGAAACCTAAACAAGGTTTGGGCCCGGTTGCATGTCACACATCGGGGAATTGTGCCCCCCTCGAGCTTGTGGTTAACATAACCACACAAGACCCCCCGCAATGAACACGGGCATGACGTGTGTCCTGGACTCATGGTTTCACTAAACTGACAAGTGCCCATCACTACGACACCAACTCACTTTCCACTTGGTGTCCACTCACCTGCCACCTCTGCCACTATTGCCACCGTGTTCCTGTCATTGTGGCCCTGCCACCGTAGCAGTACACATCATCTCTCTATCATGTCAACTGACATGTGGCCTTCACATCACACTGACATCATCGTATAGTACACATGATCTCCCAACCCGATGCTAAAACTTGTCCACTCCTTATAATATTATTGAATTAATTGTTCTATATCACATTAAAATCCCACTCTTTAATATTTTATTTATTTAATCCTCATTAATGTTAATTAAACGTTATTTAATTTAATATCCCATGCAATATTTTATTTTGAATTATTTTAATTTACCAGTCATGTAATACCAAGGATTTACTCTCTCTTTTACCTCGGGAATCCAACATCTCGAAATGGCTTATTGTTCATTAATTCATTTACCGGCCCTTAGGAATATTAAACTTATCATATTATAATATAATTAGTTGATTATATTATAATATAATAATTATGTTATAAAATTCCCAGGTTATAATTTATTTTATTATATTATGGAATTCCCAAGTCTTTTTTTCTTATTTCATATAAAGTCCACCGCCCCCTGGGCATGTAACTCTCCATGTGTGCCCTCTTACTCAGACCCCGGTTCCTGACATCCCGGTGGGGATCCATGTGATAATATATTTATATATTTTAAAAGGAAAAGGAGGTCAGCCCTATAGGCCCCTAGGTAATCACTTAACACTAGCGCCATCACACCACCCCAAGTTCCTGGTGCCCGACATCCCGATGAGGGTCCCATGTTTATATATATATATATATATATATATATATATATAAGGAAAATGATCAACCCTAGCAGCCCTCGGGCAATTGTTTATTACACACACCTTCATTCACAAACTCCTCTTACATTACAATTAGGGTAATTTAGTATTATTACTTCATTTATATCGGCCTGAGTGAATGATTAACACATGATCCTCTTCCTCTTGACCTTACGGCATTGATATATCAGTGGGGGACATTTCCACATTTTAATATTGTATTATGTCGATAATATGTTTATTTCTTTGATCGGTCACCGGGGTTTTATATAGATTATGTTTCTTACCTCCCATTTTCCTTGTGTCGATACCCGATGGAGGTTTGATATTACTGAAGGTTAATAGAAAGGAAATAAAACATGATTTTCCAGTCTTTATATATATATATAT
>ML794659.1:253190-274511 GCA_009831015.1 Picea engelmannii
TATATATATATATATATATATATATATATATATATATATATATATATATATATATATATATATGAGACAAGGGGTTACAATTACAATGAAAGGGTGCAAAGAAGGGTTCTAGTTGACCTACTAGAAATGTAATAATTCACTATCTAGGGCATAATAACGGGTTTTATACATATCATGGGAATTTGTCTAGGGCTTAACATAAATATTCACATTACCTTCTTTAGCAAAGGTTCATCTTTCCCAAAATGCACACATAATAGATCTCTCCATAGTCTTTTAGCAATAATATAATTATATTTGCAAGTTGGGGGAAACAAGGGTATAAAAATCCCCTCCCCCTTGAAGGAATGTCATTTCATGAGAAATATTACCCTGCAGACAGGTTAAGCTCCCCTTTGGACCAAGACCCCTTCTTTGGTCAAAAGACAGAATAAAACAAATAGTTGCTACTTTCCTTATAGATCTAGTTCATAACTAATCGAAATGGGAAAGAGAAAGAATGTGACGTACCTTGTTTCAATGTTTGTCCTCGCTTCTCCAAGCTTCAGGCTTGATCTCCAAGCTCCTTAGCGCGAGTCGAGACCTGGGATGAACAACAAATAAATCATTTCTCCTACTTTATGTGATTAGATAGAAAAGATCTATTTATACCCGATTTTACTTAAGAATAGACATTGCAATGAACAATCATAATGAAAGGAATAGGCCAAGTTGATATTAAATGGAAATCCAAAAGAAGACACTTACAAATCAAGTCGATGTCACAACAATCTTATCCAAGCTCTCCTCATCCAGCCTTTGCATGAAAGTCTTAAGATCAAAATGCTAATGCTTCAATGGATTCTTTCTCCTAGGATCAAAGGTTTGACACCTAAAATGTTCCTCTTCTAACCTTGGAATGCCATCAATTTATAGGATTGGGAGGCTCAACTACCATGAGATAATAAGGGAATTGGTTGAGGATATGGCTACATGAGTTCGGATTTGATCCTAAGATAGTGCCATATGATAGGATTCAACTCAAAACAACCTCATCACTTCATAGTTGTCCCTTAAGAAAAGGTGGGATTCTCCATATTTTCCTCTAACCAAAGTGGTGCTCCCCCTAAGTTAGAGACATGGTGCCAATGACACTCCCTCAATAAGGCCAATGGGGCACCACCCTATGAAGTGGTTCTCCCCTAGCATGGATAGGGGGGCGCCACCCTATGAAGTGGTGCTTCTCCAACATGGCTAGGGGGGCGCCACCCTTCATAAATACTAAAACAAATGGTCGAATTTCCAAGTGAAAAACATGTTTCTTGCCTAAAATGATGGGTTTCTTCCTCCAATATGACTTAGGGATCATGGAAAATGTATTTCATGGTGTCAATGAGTTGTGACACTTGGAAAAGTGCATGCGACACTCAGTAAGGTGCATACGACACTTAGTAATGTGCGTACGACACTTTGCAACAATTGTGACACTTGTGACACTTAGGGTTTGACACTTAAGTGTGGAATTTTAATGTGTAACACACCATCCTCGAAATTCTATTTTTCATTTTGATTTTTATTCACATCAATAAACAAAAATGGGTATGCCTATTTCATGGAATCCTCCATTCCCACATAGCTTCATCTAGGCCAAAGTGTTTCTACTACACCTTGACCTGTGCAATGATTTTTTTCTTGAGTGGGATCTCTTTCATGTCTAGTATATATTGTGGTTTTGATAGGAATTCTCCCTCTGGTTCCACCTGGATCACAGATCAGTCAATTATATGAGTAGAATCATGTACATATTTCTTTAGTAATGAAACATGGAAAACATTATGTGCTTTCACTGTGGGAGGTAAAGCTAATATATATGCTATAGGTCCCACTCTATCCAAAATTTGAAAAGGTCCACAAAATTGGGGTGCCAACTTGGCACAAGTTCCCATTCTCAAGGAACTTCTGGGCCTAATTTGGAGATTCACATGATCCCCCACTTTAAACTCTCTAAGAGTCTTATTTCTATCTGCATATCTTTTGGGTCTGTCTTGTGCCACTTTTTGATTTTGTTTTATTTGAGTTACTTGTTGTTCCATTTCTTTTAACATATCTGTCCCAAGCATAATTTTGTCCACTGGGTTGTCCTAGCTGATTGGAATATTGCATTGTCTACCTTAGAGAGCCTCAAAATGATTCATTTTCAAGGATTTATGATAGCCATTGTTGTAGGAAAACTCTACCAAGGGTAGATATTCTTCCCATTTCTTGGGTTGGTATATCACATGCATCCTTAACATGTCCTCTAATACCTGGTTTACCCTCTCTGTCTACCCATCAGTTTGAGGGTGGTAGGTTGTACTAAATAATGATTTAGTCCCAAAACCAGTAAACATAGACTTCCAAAAAGTTGAAGTAAATTTAGCATCTTTGTCTGATATGATTTCCTTAGGTATACCATGTAGCCTAAATATTTATTTCATGAAAATATTGGTGATATCTATTTCCTTGCAAGTTGATTTTATAGGGATAAAGTGAGCATCCTTGATCAACTTATCCACAACTACCATAATGGCATCATTCTGTTTGGTTGACTTAGGAAATCCTGTGATAAAATCCATGGAGATGGTTTTCCATATACATTATGGAATTGGTAGGGATTACAATAGTCCTGTTGGGTTCTTGTGCTCCACCTTAACCTGTTGACATTATAAACATTTAGCTAAGTAGTCAACTATGTATTTTTTCATTTCTGGCCAATAAAAAAAATTCTTAGTTGTTGTGATCATTTTTGGATAACCAGGATGGTCAGTATATGGTCTCTTATGTAGTTCATCCATGATGAACCTCTCCAATTTGTCACAATTTGGGATATACAACTGACCTTTGTAATTCAGTAGGCCATCATTCAATAGTTGATAGCCATCGTATTTCATCCCTATGGGATCTTTCTCTAGATATGCCTTTACAGTTTTGAAAAAATCATCTATTTCTTGTGCACTTTTAAGCCTTTCCTTGATGTTTGATTCAAAGGTGCTTATAGTTTCCATGTGAATCAATTGCATGCTTCTACTGAGGGCATCAACCACCCTATTCTCTTTTCTCTTAATGTGTTTGATTTTGAAATCAAATTCACTAAGGAGAGCCATCCACCTATCTTGTCTAGCATTTAGTTTGGGTTGGTCAAACAAATATCTTAGCCCACTATGGTCTGTCATGAGTAAAAATTTTAGGCCTAGGAGGCAATGCACACACATTTTTAAACCATGTACTATGTCATCCAATTCCAAGTCACGTGTCACATAATTTATTTCATGCTCATTTAGTTTTTTGTATTTGTAAAAAATCACATGCCCTTCTTGCATAAGGACTCCTTCGAGTTCTTCCTTCTAGGCATCTGTATACACAAGGAAGTCCTTGTTTGGGTCTGCAATTTTCAACATAGGTGCATTGGTTAAAAGATGTTTCAGCTGCCGAAAATTGTCCTCACACATTGCTGCCTAAACAAATTTAACTCCTTTTTTCTGAAGGGGGGTGATAGGATGACCAATATTGGAAAACCCCTTTATGAACCTTCTGTAATATCCCAGTAGGCCCATAAAGGATCTGACGTCAACTAAATATTTTGGTGTAGGCCAATTCATAATGGCCTCGATCTTATCAAGATGTATTTCCACTCCTTCTTCAGAGATAACATGGCCTTATTAATGGACCTGGTTTTGGAAGAAGTCACACTTACTAAACTTTGCATAGATATTTTTCTCTCTCAGCACTTGAAGCACTAACTTGAGATTCTCTTCATTCTCTTCCTTTCTCTTACATTATATTAAGATATCATCAATGAACACCAACACAATTTTTTCCAAGAACTTGCCGAGAACATTATCCATCAAGCACATGAAGGTGGTTGGTGCATTGGTAAGCCGAAATGGCACCACCACAAATTCATAGTGCCCATATCTCATCCTCAAGGTTGTTTTGTGGATGTCTTCGTCCTTAATATGGACCTAATGGTATTCATACCTCAAGTCAATCTTGGAGAAAATTGTAGCACTCCTTAACTGATCAAATAAGTCATCAACTCTTGGTATGGGATACTTATTTTTAATTTTCATGTTGTTGATTTGTCTATAGTCTATTCACAACCTTTGTGTGTCATCCTTATTCTTCACAAAAAATGTTAGTTCTCCTTAAGGAGACACACTAGGCCGAATGTAACCTCTATCCAACATCTCGTTCATCTATAATTTGAGCTCAACTAGCTCAAGAGTACTCATTCTATAAGGTGCTCTATACATTGGCACTGCTAGAGGTATAAGTTCTATTGAGAAATCAATATCTCTTTTGGAGGTAGAGCTGGTACCTCTTCTAGAAACACATATTTATACTCTCTAAATATAGGATGGTCCTCTATTTTTGGTTTACTGTCCTCAATAGATTTTAGTACTTATATTGCATAGAAGGGACACCCTTTTCTACAATACTTCTTCACTTGAAGGGATGATATTTTCCTCACTGAGAAAATATTTTTAATTCCTTGTAGGGTCCTTTTCTTCCCTTCCTTGTCTTCACACTCTAACGTTTTATTATAACATTCCAACTTGGATTTATGGGCAACCAACCAGTCCATGCCAATCAACATGTCATAATATTCTAAAGGAAGTATGTTTAGGGCTGCTTGAGTGGACAACCCATTCATAATGAATTGGCATGCTGGTATGGTCTATGTTACTATTCTTTTTGTTCTAGTGGATAGTTGCACCATCCATGATTTAACATGTTTTACTTGTTGCAATTTACATTTCTCAATAGTTTGAGGGGAAACATAACTCAAATTAGAACCAGGGTCAATTAAAATGTAAACAATATGGTTGGAAATCATACCTTCCACCTCACCACTAAAGCTTGGTGGTTAGCTTGTCTATTATCCAGGGCTGCATAAATTTGTTACATGCTCCTAGACACATCATTGAGTGTGGTAGCTTCCTGGATGTTTTAGACCCTCCTATTGTCATGTTTCCTTTGTGGGGTAGTCTCTCAACAAGTGTTCTTCTCCACATCCCCAACATTTCAATGGTTCTCTATTTGTGTTATTAGTCTTTCTTGGGGATGATCCAAAGGTATTATTTCCACTATGAGATGGATTTTTTTTTTATAAACACTCTTAGTGGGAAGGCTCATCTTAGATCTTTTCCCATGGTTCTTAAAATTTGAAGATTTAAACCCCTTCCTCTTAAATCCTAATTTACCTTTCTTCTTATAGTCCTTTTGAGATTATTGTTCTTGAATTGCTCATAGTAGTACCTTGCCTTTTGAGTAGTGTCCTCTAGAGTATTAGGTTAATCAAACTCAATCCTATATCGGAAGGATTGAGGAATCCCACTAAATAGTTGCACCTTCACCTTCTCATCCTTTATATAGGGAACATACCTTATCAGATCAAGAAATTTGTTGACATATTCCTCCATTGTGAGATATCCTAGTTTGAGTTCATAGAACTCCTTATTCTTTTCATCATAGTACCTTTTAGACATGTATTTCTTCTTGAAGTATTTCTCAAATTTCCTCCATGACAACTCTTTCTCATGAATTCCCTTTACATTTCTAAGGTCCTCCCACTAGATGGAGGCCTTTCCATTCAAATTGAAAATTTCTATTCGAGCCTTCAAGTTTTCAGAGTAGTCATGGACTCTGAAGTGCTTCTTTAGGCCAAGTATCCAAGATTTTTCTTCTTCCCCCTTTTTAATCTCTCCATAAAAAGTGGGTGTCTTGGATTTCTTAAACTCTTTAGGGTCATGGATCTTGGAATGCTTCCTCCTCTTTGTTCTCCTCTGAGAATGTGAACTAGTCTCACTACTGGACAATTCCTTAGAGCTATCAAATCCCTCACTAGAGGATTCTCCAGATGAATCCTTGATGTTAGCATGCCTCGTGGATCCATGTTGGGCCTTCTTTGAGGTGATTCTTCTTGTATTTATACCTTCAAGGCCATGTTTTTGTATCTCAAGTGGACTCTAGGTTTTCTTGGACTAATGTTTGTCCACATTGTTGGTTTTGGCCCATGTTGCAACTTCCTCTGTATGCCCGACGGGCTTTGTAGCAAGAATGCATTTATTTCAGTTTGTTTTTCTTGTTCTTTTATAAGCCTCTCATTGTCTTCTTTAAAGCTTCGTAATTATTCCATGAGGCTTCTTACAGTTTCATCCAAATTCAGAGGGGTTTCCACCACTCTCCTTTCATCAGTCTCTTCTTCTTTGTTATGGGACCTCTCTCCCATCTCATGATGTGTCACCATTATTTATGTTGTATCTTTTCCTTGTTGTCCACTGACTGGTTAAGTTTCGATAACAACATTTTATGTTAGTTAATTGTCCACTACTTTATGAACAACACGTATAATTTTATGTACAATGAAATCAACTTCATCATTAAGCACACAAAAATGACATACAGTTTAGGTTTAAACATGTAAAAACAACAAAATGTCTCAAACCTCTTTTCAATAGTAAATTTTTTATTAAGCTCTTATGGATAGGATAGGGTAGGGTTCCCTCCCCCTTAAAAGTATTTCCAAGAGAATTTACTCGACTCTTTCCTGAGCCCAAGCAAGACAAGTGTTGTTTCCTTCTCTGAAACCACTCTGTAAGTCACCCAACCCCCCAAGTACCTTTTAAAGGGATGGGGTATTAAAATTTCACTTTTCCTTAACCATATCTAAGTCTCTTCTTGAGGGAATCATCATCTACTTCTCTTCAATATCTCTCTAATGACTATAATTATGCCCGAATCCGAGCTCTGGAAAAAAAGTTATGGCCTTCCAAAGTTTTAGGCCTTCTTCGATCATGGTTTTCGTACTGCCACGTGGCACACACATGGAATCCACACCATTGTACTAATTTGATGTGGTATTAACGTGTCTTACACATCACCTTCAAGCACAATGTGGTTGCTAATATGCATATCAACATGATGTTGAATCGTATCGCATTAATTTTTCATTCCCCTTCGTTTGGTAAGTAAAAGGCTTGAGGTCGGTCATTCTTTAGATTGATGACCCTCATGCCCTCCCCCCCCACACATGTCCAAATTTTAATGAGGGGTAGAGGGGCCATGAAACCTAACTAAGCTTTGGGCTCTGCAGACGTGTCACACATCAGGGAATTGCGCCCCCCCAGGTTTGTGGTTAACATAACCACACAAGACAACCCGCAATGAACACAGACATGATGTGTGTCCTAGACTCGTGGCTCCACCAAACTGGAAGATTCCCACCACCATGGCGCCAACTCACTTTCCACTTGGTTTCCACTCACATGCCATCTCTTCCACTATTTCCACCATGTACCTATCACCGTAGCGTTGCCACCATAGCCATACACGTCACCTCTCTACCACACCAACTGACATGTGGCCTTCATGTCACATTGACGTCATCATAGAGTGAAAAGGCTCTCCCAACCTGATGTTGACACATGTCCATTCCTTATAATCTTATTGAATTAATTATTCATTATTACATTAAAATCCCACTCTTTACTATTTTATTTATTTAATCCTCATTAATGTTAATTAAACCTTATTTAATTTAATATCTCGTGCAATATTTTATTTTGACTTGGTTTAATTTACTGGCCCGGTGATACTGAGGATTTACTCTCTTTTACCTTAGGAATCCAACATCTCGAAATGGATTAATGTTGATTAATTGATTTACCATCCCTCGAGCATATTAAACTTATCATATTATAATATAATTAGTTGAATATATTATAAAATTCCTAGTTTATAATTTAATTTATTATATTACGAAATTCCCATGTATTTTATTCTTATTTCATATAAATTCCACTGGTGGGCATATAACTCTCCATGTGTGCCCTCTTACTTAGACCTCGGTGCCCAACATCCATGTGGGGATCCACGTGATAATATGTTTATATGTTTTAAAAGGAAAAGGAGGTCAGCCCTATCAGCCCCTGGATAATTATTTAACACTAGCACCATCACACCCCAAGTTCTCGGTGCCTAACATCCCGACGAGGGTCTCACGTATGTGTGTGTGTGTGTGTGTGTTTAAAAAAGGAAAATGATCAACCCTATTTGCCCCTGGGTAATTGTTTATTACACACACCTTGATTCATAACTCCTAGTTCCTGGTAGCCCAACAAAGTATTTAACATTATTATTTATTTGCGTTATGGTTGGGGTAATTTAGTATTATTACTTCATTTATATCATCCTGAGTGAACGATTAACACATGCTCCTCTTCCTCTTAACCTTCCAATACTGATACATCAATGGGGGAGATTTCCACACTTTAATACTATATTATGTTGATAATATGTTTATTTCTTTGATCGGTCACCAAGATTTTATATAGCTTACATTTCTTACCTCCCATTTTCCCGGTGTTGATACCTAGTGGAGCTTTTGTATTTTAATTCAATTAGGAAATTGCATATATATTTCCTGTTTTTTTCTTAATATCTATTTATAAGAAATTTTTGCTTCTTTCAATGTTTAGCCTATTCTCCGAAGGCCAAAAAGAGCTCTGAAATCTTCTCAATTTATGGTATAAAGGCTTCAGGAGCTTAAGGTAAAACATTCTTATGCAGAAATCAAACATTTTCCTTTTCATATGTTCTGTGAAGACTCTAACTGTTCAATCTTCACCACTAACACATAAAATAGATTGTAACTACTCAATCAACATTCTGTCCTTATTCAAAAGCCACAACATTCACTCACAACAACCTTTTTAAAAATAGAGGCAGCCAATAAGTGAGATTATCAACCACAATAAAATTCAACTGTAACATGATCATAATTACACATAAATTTCTCAAGCTATCTTTAGCAAAAAATGAGTTCACATTTCTCTGAAACACATTCTACAACATCTTTGAACTTAACATTTGCATAGATTAGGCAAATATATACTTATCTAAAATCTAGAAAGTGCTAGCAATTGTTGAAGGGTGTGCCACTTTCCACCCAACCATAGGCACAACTGCTCCTAGTGTTTTCACATTTGGCCACCCCCTATCTAGAGTATGATTCCATGAGAGAAATTTATTCTTTTTCTTGTAAATTAGTAAGGGACGAAGGTTACTCTCCTTCTCCCACAGAAACCTGAAAACCCAATATTCAATCCACCAAGCAAGGGGGCCTGATGTGATTGCTCACCCAATCACTAAAATTTCTACAACCCTGTTTATCAACTTGATTTGAAGACACTGGAAAAAAGTTCCTGTACCTAGAATCATATATTTTCTTAGTTCTCCTTAGAACCATAGGATCTTCACACGTTCTTCTTTAGATCTTGGTCCCCAGATCCATTCATGTGTATCCTCTCCCCTCTGCCCATGATTTTCCTCTTTTTCTTTCCTTCTACAACAAGATTTAGTGGGTCAAATCCCCCAATTTGTGGTTCATATCAGAAACTTCCAGATAGGTACTCTTCCTATTCTCTCATTGGTTTCTGAGGAGGACCACCCAACTACCAGCTTGACTGGTAAATAAATATTCTGGAACAAAGGACAGTTCTAGGTTTGAACATTTTTAATTCATTAGAGTACTACCTGGTAGGGGTCATCTCAACCAATCATGTTTCCCCTCACCATTCCCTCTCATGGCAACATAATCTATATAGGAAACACCTTCAACAATTATTCAACATTTTTCTTTTTATTTAATAACATAAAAAGATCAACATAGATCAATCTTAACTCAAGATATTTTAAGCATGGAGGGATTTTCATCTCAATTTATTTTTGTATCTATATCCGTGTTTAGTAGATCCAGAGATAAGATAGATTTACACTAGTATACCTAGAGTCCCCAATTTCTACTAGACTTTTTACAGTTATCCTTCACTCCTCACTTAGTTACTCTACACCAAACATATTCCTAATGCCTCTATGTATTCAACACAAAGGTAACTTCTCCTCACATAGTTTCCATACTCTCTAGCATCTATTCCCCATTGCACTCTTTACTCTTCCTTATTGTCTCTATGTTCCATGTGAGCATTGTATCTGGCCATCTTCCATTTGAAAATTCCTTTATTTGTAATCCATGAGTGCACACATGACTAAAATGAGCATTTTATTGGTCTCTATAGTACACCCAATGCATTTTTCTTGAAATTGTACAAAAAATAGTCCTCTCTACTAGTATCATACACCATCTCTACTACACCTTCAATAACTTGTTTTTGAAAAGATCTTCAAAATAACAATCTTCTCTCTCTTGTCTCTCTTTTCTTCTCTCAACAAATTCCATTTCTTCTTCTCTTCATTCTCTCTCTTCCTTGCAAGATCTTTAACCTATCATACCATTTGATACCTAACCTAGGCCTTGCAAATTGAAGTACAAAGAGAAAACAAAACCTAGAATAGCAATTGCAACTAGTTTCAACATGTACAAAATTTACAACAATAATTTAAATTCTTCATGTATTGTAAATATCCAAATTAAAATACACAACTAAAACAAAACTCAAAACAACAATTAAATTCATTTCAGCACATGTTTTTTATATTTCAATTAAATCAATTTCAACACATATTTTTTTATATTTCAATTAAATTAATTTCAACACATGTTTTTTTTTTTCTAAACATAGAGGATTTAAAAACCTCTAGAATTCATCGAACGTCTAAGCCTACATTGCTATAGTGTTATGTGTAAATATAGTGTCACAAACATCTATAGCAATGGTTATGTGTCTCTTTACACTTATACACTGAAAGAACCAAAACTCTCGTTCTCCTAATTCAGGGTTTAGAAGTTAGACCAATACGTGTGAACGTGTCCACTTGAACTTCCTTTAATTTAATAGAATAGATTAATCTTAATTCCTAATCTAATAAGCATCAAGAGGATCAAAAGATCCAAAGTTAAAGACAGGTCTATTAAAGTTCCTTTTATTATAAAGTTTTATAATTATTGTTCTACTCAATGCACTCCTTCCATTGTGGAAGCATTATGATGAGTTATGAAGCAATATGAATGCTCCATCATCCACGACATATCACTCTTTAGGATTAAAAAGTACAATAATTACTAGAAAAAAAAATCAAGCACAATAACTAACCAATTTTAGAAAATATACCCTAACCCTATTACATATATGCTCCTAGAATCCAAAGGTACAATCCTCAACTATTCGATGTTGACTACAATGCCATGTAATCATATNCTAGAAAAAAAAATCAAGCACAATAACTAACCAATTTTAGAAAATATACCCTAACCCTATTACATATATGCTCCTAGAATCCAAAGGTACAATCCTCAACTATTCGATGTTGACTACAATGCCATGTAATCATATTTCTAAAAGCTATTTTCATATGGAAGTTATTCCCCCTTTTGTTAGAGTTTAGAATCCAAAAGTACAATCCTCAACTATTTCATGTTGACTACAACACCATGTAATCATATTTCTAAAAGTTATTTCCATATGGAATTTATTCCTCCTTTTGTTAGAGTTACAAAAATGCGTGCTCACATTTCAATATACATCCAAACAAGGGGAGTTGCCAAACAACAAGTCCCTACCAAGAAGGCAGAAAGCATGTGCTATTTGATTTCCCCAAAACTCGTGTCTTAAGTATTCTAATTGTAATTCCAGAAGTATTGGGACTGAATTCCTCAGGGAAACTAAATGAATCTCATGTAAACTAATAAGTGTCATGCAAGAGATCTAGGATCGGTTGTCACTCCCTACAAACACATTGTCCTTGCACTTAAGAGATGATCTTTCTTAAAAAAATATAAATGTACAACAGAAGAGCTCTGTTGCTAAAGGCTACCATGTCTGTGTTCATAAAAACTTCTCTAATCAAGTTTTACCAGGTCCAAGATGTAATTTGCAGCTATATAAATTCAAAAAACTCTTCAAGGACATGAGTACCATAATGTCGAGATGTATCATATCTCTCTTTATTGGATTTTCGAAGGTTATTGTGAATTAATATGCTTGGATGATTCGAGGCTAAATGCTCGTTTCTTATAGAAAATAAGTGTGATGACATCTACAGTTATCTGAACATGCCAATAATGCTTCCAAATTTCTACTATATTGTAAGTTGAGTTGCCGAATTTAACTTACCAACACCGTTAAAATTTCATTTCAATTTACTCAATACAGTTAGACATTATACAGATGTATGTATGACGTGGATGTGTAATCACCTCAACGACTTTGACTGTTAATAAAATAGGCAGCTGGTTATCAACCCTGTGTAACGAAAATGACATTCTCGACGACTTTGAATAATTAATAAAATCAACGGTGGCTTGTGAACTGGTCTAACGAAAATGGATAACAGTGGGTTTTGAACATGTCTAATGAAAATGGATGATCATAAAAAAAACTATGACATGAAACTTGCACTTCAATCCCTGTCATGGGATCAAAAAAAAAAACATGACATGAAATCTACACTTCAATCCCTTTCATGGGATTAGAAAAAAAACCATGACATGAAACCTGCACTTCAATCCCTGTCATGGGATCAGAAAAAAAAACCTTGACATGAAACCTGCACTTCAATCCCTGTCATGGATTCCGCTGCACATTAATAATTACTTTAGCCTAACATGACAGAGTAAACACAGACTAATAGAGATGTGGATGTGTAATCACCTCGACGAATTTGATTATTAATAAAATCGACAACTTGTTATGATTCATGAACATGTGTAACGAAAATGACATTCTCAATGACTTTGATTAATTAATAAAATCAACGGTTGGTTGTGAACTTGTCTAACGAAAATAAATGATCAGTAAAAAACCATGGCATGAGTGAGGGACAACATTCATCATATTCTAAGTCACACCAAGCACTCGACACAAGTCGGCACACAAAGAAGCGAGCGTAATGCCAAGTGTAAGAAATCCATGTGCGAGTGTTATGAGGAAAATCTCTCTATAGCTAGGGTAAACCACAATAGACGGAAATGAATGAAAAAATCAATTCTCTTCTCAAGTATGATATATAAAAAAATATTCTAGCAAGACGAGATAAAATCCTAACTCGTCCAGGCGTTCGATGAAGTCCACCATTGAGCACTTGACCCAAAGCAATATACCTGCAACTATTCGTCAACAACCAAGAAAAGCAAGCATAAGGTGATATTATATAATGTTAGCACATTCAATAGCATAATCCATTAATAAACATGACAAATACGCCCATAGAATAATAATTCAATATATTTGCAAGATATCAATTGGACGGGAAAAGAGTATTTCTATTAATAAATGATTAGCAAAAGTGAAAATGTTATAGACTTCCGTGTTGGTACGGTTTGGAACCGAGAAACTAAGTTCCTTCCAGCTGGGCCTCCAACACTTCAATCCTCCACAAAATACAAGCTCATAATAGAGAAACAATGAGGTTCTCAATCAATAAGGGAAGATCTCGGGGGCTGAACACTGTGTTCATACTTAAAGGACAAAGGGATGCAGACTCAATATGAAGTAAATAGTTTATCCAGAGTAACTTTACTCTCAAAGTTGAATTCTTTTCTCCTCTTTCTATAGCTCGGAATTGGCCCATTTATAGCCTTCAAAATGGAACTGAAGGGCCGAGTCAGAATGTTTCTAGTATGTGGAAGGCCAAGGATCATAGATCTCCTGTCGTGACATGGAAACCCGACATTAATTTTCATTTTCTGGCACAAATCCTGATGTATGTGGGATGTAGTGGAGCAACCTGCGTTGCGCATGTTTTATAGTAGGCAAGATGCGTACATGTGGAAAAATATTTATTTTTAGCTCTGGATATTACAAACAGGGATGATAAGTCTGCATGGGGAAATGGAAAAAGGCCTTCTGTGCAAGATTGCATAGGGTGAGGCAAATCTTGCTATAATAGATGCCCCCTAATGTGTGAGGTTAGAGGAGTATCTGCGATGGTCGAAATACATTATAAACAACCCAGAAGTGGAGTGGTAGGGGACCAGCTGGGCAAACTAGTTTCTCATTACATTCTGCAATGACTTTGCATACATGGTTGCTAATAAAATTACAATGCGGATCCATGTGAAATATATACCAAACAAGTGTCTGTGGCCATGAATAGGAAAATACAAATGCGGTTACATGCCAGTAGTTGTCATAGTCACGATCAAGGCCCAGTAGAACCAGTCTCAAAACCAATCTGAAGATATCTGTATACAATGGAGTACAATCTGATCTCCCATGATCATTGAAGTCATATAGGTATTGGTCCAATGAAAAGGAAGCAACAACTCAGGAAAGCTACGGACATATAGTGATGTGTTCAAGTCTTCTACACAATCCACCATGGGTGCAAGTCTACATCATGTGAATAAATGAGTTGAGGTCGAACACAATGAGACATCCTTTGATTATCAGTCATTGATTGATATCGTTAACAAACGCGAGACAACCTACCAATAATGAAAGTAGGTATCAAGGCATCGAGTACATTCTTACAAGTGTGAATAAAGGAGTCGGTGTCGAACACCTGAAGAATCCATCGATCAGGAGACATTGATGTATTCCCAACTGTTGATGGAGAGAGAGCCTGCCACTAATGACTGCAAGCATCAAGGTACTCATAAGACTCTAGGTCTTGTTTCCAGAATAAATGAGCTGAATTCAATGGAAGGAGACCTGCTGAAAGGAGAGAATTAAGGCATCTCTCATCAGTTAGCATGAGGTACAAAGCAGGAGCTTCATGATTTGGTGGAAATCGAACGAATAACATGTTCACGAACCAATGACCCTATGCATCTCTCGCATGTGCCAAGTGCAAGAGGTACATGAAAAAGACCCTCTAAATAGTAGCCAATGATGAAGACTGCTGACAAAGGCGATGAAACCACCAATAAGGCTAATGGAATTCAAGACACTGCATGAATCCCAATGTGTGAATAGGTGTCTTGCCGTTGAACACAAGGGTAACCACCCAATCAACAACCAATGATGAAATGTCGACTGTTGGGTTCAAGGTTACCTACCAATGATGAAAGTAGGACCAGGGTGCAAGATAGGACACCAATATCATGTGATTCTGAGACACATTGAGGGTATGGCCGACATGCAAATTCAAGAGTTTTGAGGAGTGGCCGACACAGGTTGATAGAATTCCTTTGAACAAGAGCATGAGACATATGGAGGACCCCGACAACATAGACCCAATGATGAAACCATGAGATGCAGGAGGCATCCATGAAATTCTCTATAGGGACTGGAAGAGTAACCAGTTGGTAGAGAAGACTCTAACGAGCTCATCTTCCTAAGGCCATGATAATCCCAAAATTATGATGATGAATGGACTCAATAATTTTGTGCTCTGTTCAAAGGCAACACAACTACTGCCAATATGAGATAATACTCCCTTCCCGCCCGTCTTTTTTGTTTTTTCATAGACAAATGAATGCTATGATACAGACGAGGAAACAAGTGTCACAAGTAAGAAAAACTAGTTCCAGTAGTGGAACATACCTATGCTCAATGCAGGGAAATGCATGTGGGAGATGGACACTCAGGGTAAAGTTTCCTCCTAGGTATAGGGTGTCAAATTGAGAAGGATATAAACAAGGCTCTGCTTGGTTGAGGATGCAAAACTGCCGAGGCAAACAATTTATAACGCAAAGAGAGAACCGACTATAGGCTCAATACTGCAAGCAAGGGCATGAGATGCAATCACAACTTAACGCCAAAAAATGTCATTTTTTATGACTTTTAGTCTACTTGGTGTGAAAAGGGATAAAGTTGTGCCAAATAGACGTCTTTTCAAATCCAATTTACGATTGTGAAAGAGACAAGTTCACTCGCCAATCTTTTCACTTTTTTATAACGAGTCGGAAAAGATCTTAACTAAGACTCACGGCCTTTGAAGTCCAATTTAACGAGTGTGAAAGGGACAAATCACTCGGCAATATTTTCTCTTTTTGAAGACAAGTCGGAAAAGTTCTTAACTAAGACTCACAACCTTTCGATTCCAATTTAACGAGTGTGAAAGGGAAAAATCACTCGACAATCTTTTCGCTTTTTGAATGAGTCAGAAAAGGGATTAACTCAGACTTGTGGATGTTGTTTTAAGCAGCATATAATGGGGGAGGCCAAGGCTCCCATGCAAGACTTCTGTGAAAGGTCAATGACTTACGAAGATCTATCATAGGCTTGGGAAAACCCAAATCTTTCCAAGTCGAGGAGGATAAAATACTTGTAGAGGTTACCTTATCTACAATATATCAAAGAATGCCCCTTATCTGGAAGGGTGTAGAAGAAGGAAGTCGAGGCTCTACAAGATCAAAGTAAACCACCCTAGTACTTGGAGGGAGTGTACTCGAAGAGAGTGGAATGCTCCCTAGTGAAGAAGGTACAGAACTAGAAATGCTAAGGTCATGGTCAAAGGATGCATCACCCTCCAAAGGAAGAGTGGGATCGATCGAAGATTGCATCAACAATGTCACTTCCTTAGGCTTGTTACTCTCCAAGAGAAGAGTGGGATCGACCGAATATTGTGTCAACAGAACCACTTCTTCAACCGTTGGTTGAATGGGATGCGAGACAACAAGGTCAAGAGATGCATCACCCCCCAAAATAGGAGTGGTGTCGGTCTAATATTACATCAACACGGCTGTTGGTTGAACAGGATGCGAGACCACAAGGTCAAGGGATGCATCATCCCCTAAAGGGAGAGGGGTGTTAGCCAAAGATTGCATTGACATGACTGCTATATCAACCAAAGAATATTGGGAAGCCAAAGACGACTCAGAACTTGAAGGGCCCCCAGGAAAGGACCATGCTTCTTGTACCACAACAGTAGCATGGCACAAATGAGTAAGGTGATCTCCTTTGCAAATCCTTCAAAGGAACCTTACGTATTACACGTCTAGGCTTCTCAATCATATGAATCCCCCCAACATGACTTGTAGTGGCTAGTGACATGCTCCCAGCATGACATGCAGAGGCTAGTAGCAATCCCCAACATGATTGGCAGAGGTTGGTGATGCATCCCCAACATGACTAGTAGAGGTTGGTGATGTATGTGCAGTGTGACTAGGGATGACTAGACTCGTGCCCCCAACATGACTTGCAGCGGCTAGTTTCTGGTCTTCAACATGACTAGCAGAGGTTGTCGACCCATATCCAACATGACTAACAAAGGTTGGTGATATAATACCAGTATGCGGCTGACCCTCACAAGACAAAGTCGAGGAAGGTATGGTCCAAGGATCACCAAAATAGGAAGTGCGGAAAGTAATGGACCTCCTAGACAAAACAAGCCTATTGGACATGGCATAAACATGGTGACTCAGTGTCGTGAATTTGAAAGTACCCATAAGGGAAGAATACATTCCGACACTGATATTCTCAGTTGTCAGCTGAGAATTTTCGATCACAGGGATCGACGGTCCAATAGATGCATTAGGAATAGAGTACGCAAAGGATATCTAGTCGATCGTCACGATATTACCTTCGTGAGGAAAACAATGAGTATGGAAGACGGAAGATATGACGATGACCATATCATAGGTCCAATTGTGTCCTAGTAACAATTTATAATCAAGAGGCACATCAACTACCTCTACCTCCACCTCTATCATCTTCCCACCTAACTGGACCGGAAAGGCAGGAAGAATACAGTGAGGGCGGATTGAATAACCATCAAAAGTAGTCAACATGTTCGATGAATTGGAAAGAGTCCGAGAACCGAGAGCTTTCCAACAGATCAGGGACATCACACAAGTGGAAACGCCTTCATCAACACCTGCATGTTTGATGGTATACTTTTAGTACTCCATGTGGATTTGGAAAGCCACATGGTAAGGCAAGCAAGGCTTCACATATGTGACGTCAAACTTGATAAATTTTGATCCACTGGGTTCTAGAGCTCCTAAAGCATATAGTAAGGCATTCTGTTGTGAAGGACACGTCTGGAGTACCTCCAAAGTCGACATCACACAAGGGGTTTGACCCAGATCCTCAACAATAGAGTAGTTTTGGGTGCCTCTATCATTTGGATTATAGGTAGAGTGCTTGAGTACTCCTTTCAGAATATGAGGCGTTGGCTCTGGTTTTTCAATATGTAAATTCATCTCTAGAGGAGGAGGAGGAGATTCTAGACCAGGAATAGCTTGTGAAGAGCTATAATCTTGAGATCGAGTGGCTACATTAACTTTCGCATCGACCATATTGATACATAAACGGTCGCCGTCTTGCAACGACGGTTTTTGACTCCCACCAGCCGCATTTCCGACATTTGAGGAACTTGAGGCCATGTGCTGGTTATGTGGGAATGGATTCGTCAGCACAGTGGGCGGTAGAGATAATAGCCTTGTAGCTTCCGCAAGTTTGGGGCATAAATGGGTAAGGTGATCATCTGTGCAAAGCTTACAGGGAAAATTCACCTTACGTCTTTCTCATTTACCCTCTCCAACATTATTATTGGCTTCTCATTATTACCATTGTCCTTGGGTTTATTACCATTTTTCCCACCCTTACGATTATTACGTCCTTTCTTCTTAGTCCTGCCCGGTTGCTGGTTACCATTTGGGTTTGCCGACGATTGCACAGAGTGTACATCCACTGACTGAGTGGGGTTGGAAGACATAGACAAAGCTGGCCCTCCTGCAAACTGGTTTAATGACAACTCTTTCAAATGGCTTGTCACCAAGTCTGCAGAATTTACATTGGAGGTACCTACAATGCCATCGGCATGAGGTCCTTGCTTTTTTCTTGGGTTGTAAGTTGATCGCAGTGTGTCCGGTAGAATGTGGTATAACATCCCAGACTGAGCATATATGAGATCTAACTGTTGGGATTTAAAGATCGCTTCTTCCTCGGTGTTGACCCCGTCAGTAGCAACATCCTTCGAGATAGGAGGGTGAAAAGACTTACGAAACCATTCTAAAAGGAAGGCTGGGGGTATAGGAGTCTTGATCAACCTCTTCCATCTATGCCACTCCTGGATATGATTTGAGATATGAGTGGCGGTGTCCTGGTGTAAAGTCAACAAAATTTCTAGGCCAACATCGTAACGAATTGGAAATTGGAAGTGGTTAAGGAAGACCATCACCAACTGACTAAAGGTCCCATATGCCCCCCTAGGTAGCTCAATATACCATTTCGCAGCAACTCCAATGAGAGTGCGTTGAAATAATCTTAATCGAATAGAATCGTAATTAAGGGAATTTGATGAGCACCAAAGGTGAAAGGTAGCGACATGATCACTAGGATCCTCTCTATTCTTACCTTCGAACTTCAGAATGTCCGAAGGAAGCTTGGTGGGGATGGGGGGCCATGTAGGATCATGACTCATGGGGTCATTCATTAACTTAGACAAATCTGGCAGATTAAGTGTGGCCAGAAAAGGGAGACAGGGTTGTGGCATCTGGCCCCAAGCTCCCGAGAAAGATTGTGCTTGAGGAATTGCAGCCCATCCAGGGTTCTGGTAAGCACCATGGCCCTATCTAGGATTATAAGGCCCTCCTCTAGGTTGACCCATAAAAGGTTGGTTGGGCAACATTCCAATAGGAATGTTTTGTTGAGGATTATAAAAATTTCCCCCGGTCATATTGGATCCGGGCTAGGGGTTTCCCAAAGCATGAAATTGACCTCCTCCGGGTGGAAATCTCGAGGATAAAGGTGGATTAGTCATGCCAAATTTATTGGTTGGAATCGACACCGAGGAGGTAGGGGTGTAGGACGAAACTTGAGGAGAAGCTTGTTCACTAGGTTGGTTGTTCCACCCAGAAGAAAGAGGATTGGACCTGGGGTTAAAAGCAGGAATGCCTCCCATATTAGGAGTCGTTTGAGGGATTTGAGAACCACCAAACGAGAATGGAGTGTAAGGAGTTGTAGTGACCCCAAGCCCAATGCTAGCATTAGGGCCAACAGCTGTGATGGCATTCTAAAAATGCGAAGTGAAGTTGGGCATACCATAGAAAAAGGGACTAGAAGCCATAGGAATGGACTAAACATTATAGCCCAGTGAGTGACCAAGAGAACCAAAAGGGTTCGAGGTGGTAGCTTGAGCGTTCACTATAGGCTGAGCCATAGTAATGATAGGTGCCTCCGACACTACAACCATTGAGGTTGTAGGATTCGAAGGGGTGCCATTAACTATAGTGGGTGTGGGAGTCGAAGGGCTCCCAGTGTTCTAAAGACTAGGTTCAATACTCATCCTTGTAGAATCGCAAGTCTGAAAAGTGGATGTGTGTGTACCACGCCTAATAACTCTATTCCTTTTAGAAGGAAAGACTCGAAATTCGGTGGTAACTGTAACAAGTGACGGGACCGGCGGGGAGGTTGGTCCGACTCCATGATGACTTAAGACTCTAAAGATAAAAAATATATCCTAAGGCCAACTAGTAATCAAAGAGCACACCAAAATTCAAACTTCCAATATGCATACAAACATTGTAAAGTGGTTGAGTGGCCTCCCTCCCTAAAGAAGGTATGTCTCGCCCAAGAGGGGCCTGAGACTCCCTGCTAAAGATAGGAGGTAACAGAATCAGTTTTAAGGGCCCTCATGGGCTTAACAACCAGTCGATCAGATCCCCCCGGAGAGGTAATCCTCCATAAAGGCTATGTGTTGTCCGACCCTTATATGACCTATGGTACCTGCAGACTAACCCCTGCAAGTAACTTATGGGACACCTAAGTCAAGCAACTAATAAACCATTGTATAACCGATGAATAGGCAAGCAGTCGTAAGTCAGGTCCACCATATGGGTAGGGTAAAAAAGACCAAAACCTTGAAAGCACCGCCTCTCACAGAGGTAAGGGTACTAACAAGATCCCCAGATACGAATAGATCCCCAAAAATATCTCTAACTCTAAGAAGGTATCGGGGGGATATCCCTTCAACCAACTTCGCGCGACCTCGTGATTAACTCCGGTGTGAGTGGAGCCTCCTGATCTTACCAATTATACAATGGATTTCTCCACTCCCTAACTCAAACACATATGTTGATTTAATTGCCTTGGAAAACTTTACTCACAGAATCCTATACTAAGGCATTAAATCCTAAGCTAGTTTGTGCACCCTAGAAAATAAAATCGTGACTAATCAATTTTAAATTATAGCATTAATTTTAGTGGTCGTGATTACTCAAAAAGGTTGTTGATTAAGGTTGGTTGTCATTGATGTCAACCCTTGAAGAAAGACCCATAGCACAAAGGTTTGGGTAATGGACCCAATAGTATTTGATGTAAATATAACTCATTATTGTTTTTTCATGGTTGATAAGAAGTAAATATGGATGAACTCCAAAGTGGTCCCCTTATGGTGAAAGCCCTCACGGGAAGACGCTTTGTGGAGTAAGAGAACCCATGCTTAATTGTGGAA
>ML794659.1:276454-286979 GCA_009831015.1 Picea engelmannii
GATTCATAGTTTATGAGTAGTTGACACATGATTGGAACATACTTGGTACATGGTTGGATGCACTTGGTTATGGTACAGGTTGGTGCATGGTTGATGCACTTGTTTATGGTACAGGTTGATTACAGGTTGGTGCATGGTTGATGTAATTGTTTATGGTACAGGTTGATTATAGTACAGGTTGATTACAGGTTGGTGCATGGTTGATGCACTTGTTTATGGTATAGGTTGATTACAGGTTGATTAGAGGTTCAGGTACAGGTTGATGCATGGTTCAGACTTATTGGTACAGGTTTATAACAGTATATCTCATAGTGATAGTGTGACAGTGGTTCCATCATTCTACTTCTACTTTAGGGTGGCAGGACGGGACAAGGACAGGTGGTTGTAGCCACCTTCCGGTTGTATCCGGAGAACATTGGGGGTTGTAGCCTCCTTCTGGTTGTAGCCATATATTTGGGGAGTTGGAGCTTCCCTCAGGTTGTAGCCTGAGAAACTAGGAGGTTGGATCCTCCTTCCAGTTGTAGTTGAAAACAAAGGAAGTTGGTGCTTACAATGAATGTAATTCTTCAAGACATATAAGAAAAATCATTCCATGGTTTTCTCCCGATTTGGGTTTCCACGTAAAACACTGGTGTATTGTGCATGTGTGTGATTGTTTATTTATTACTGCTCATTATTGGATAATAATTCTACACTGATATAACATTTGAAGAAAAAGGATTATAATTACATTATTACTGATTCACCCCCCCTCTCAGTAATCCAACAAAGGTACGGTAGTGAAACTCATGGTGTTATGACTCTGCAAGAAAAGTAAATATGAAGATAATGCAAAGTCCTAACTTTAACTTTCAATGAATGATATGCTTCTAAAAACCAATGCAATTTTCAATTTCAACTCTCCAATTCCGAAGTAAAAATGCAATCTTTGACTATATGCACTAAGCTAATGACAAGGACTCAAAAGACAAAAATGCCAAGCAATGAAAAATGCCTATTTTTTTGTATTTTCAATATAATAAAAATGAAAATGCATGGACTGAAAAGTAACTTGATATATAGGCCTGCTATGTATTGAAAAAGATAACTCAAGCAGGATACCAAGCAACAACGCAACCAACCCAATGTACAAGGACAATAAAAAATGAAAATATGATGAGAAAGACTCCGCCCAGAAATTCAACCAAAGATAGGTTTCCTTTCATCCCACAAGCACTTAACAGGAACTACAAAGACCTAAGAAGGCTCAATAAACATCAAATCCCACCCAACAATCATTAGACCAAGAAAACAAGCAAGAATAATTGATGTACGTGACTGTTTGGGAAAACAGAGCGTGTATACGCAGCTTGTAGTGGGACAATTTGCGTATGTACGTGACTGTCAGGGAAAAAAGCACGTATATGTTTCAAAACAAGGCCAGGAAAGGGAGAAGGCTGAAAACTCATACCCAGAGTGAACACGAGTTGTCAAGCAATGATGCGACAAGAAACACAAAAGAAATGAGAGCAATCTAAGGAGAAAAGTACTCCAAACCCTAAGAAAGAAGATTCAAGATCCCTAGTATGGTCGCCAATTCTATTACGAGGAAAATCTCTCTATGGATAGAGTAAACCACAAAAGACAAAAATGACTGCAGAAATCAACTCTCTTCTCAAGTATGATATATAAACAAATATGCTAGCAAGAAAAGATAAAATCCTACCTCGTCCAAACGTTCGATGAAGTCCATCGTTGAACACTTGACTCAAAGCAATATACCTGCAACTAGTCCTCAACAACCAAGCAAAGCAAGCATATGGTGATATTATATAATGTTAGCACATTCAATAGCATAATCCATTAATAAAAATGACAAATACACCCATGGAATAATAATTCAATATATTTGCAAGATATCAATTGGATGGAAAAAGAGTATTTCTATTAATAAATGATCAGCAGAAGTGAAAATGTTACAAACTTCTGTGTCAGCACGGTTCATAACCGAGAAAGTAAGTTCCTTCCAGCTGGGCCTCCACCACTTCAATCCTCCACCAAAGACAAGCTCATAATAGAGAAACAATAAGGTTCTCAATCAACCAGGGAAGAGCTTGGGGGCTGAACACTGTGTTCAAACTTAAAGGACAAAGGGATGCAAACTCAATATGAAGTAAATAATTTCTCTAAAGTAACTTTGCTCTCAAAGTTGAATTATTTTCTCCTCTTTCCATAACTCAGAGTTGGCCCATTTATATCCTTCAAAATGGAACTGAAGGGCCGAGTCAGAACGTTTCTAGTATGTGGAAGGCCAAGGATCATAGATCTCCTGTCGTGACATGGAAACTCGACATTAATTTTCATTTTCTAGCACAAATCCCAATGTATGCGGGTTGTAGTGGAGCAGCCTACGTATACGCATGTTGTATAGTAGGCAAGATGCGTACATGTGGAAAAATATTTATTTTTAGCTCTGGATCTTACAAACAGGGATGATAAGTCTGCATGGGGAAATGGAACAAGGCCTTTTGTGCAAGATTGCATAGGGTGAGGCAAATATTTCTATAACAGCGAGAGAATTAATGGTTGATGCAAGGCATTTCGGGATTGACAAAACAAGAAGGAGTTAACCCAGTTGTCCAAAGGAGGCGCCAAATGCTAAACAAATGTTAAAAAAAAAACGCAGCAATAACTTTGTCAAACCCTAATATGCCTGAGGCAAACCCTAAAGTGCCCAAATGTCGAAGACTTCCAACACTACAGATCCAACATTAAAGTTGATCACCATTTGTCATGAAAAATTCGACAGACTACCAAGGATCAACGCCATGTATCAGACGAGTGGCAAAGGACCAAAGATTGTTAATGGACCTGGAGTCTTACGAAAATTGTGGGAGATATGTTGTTGTGAACTCCGGTGTTCTTGTGAGTCGAGTTGTTGGAGTCAAAACGAATGGTAATAAGAATTTTATTGCGCAAGAAGGTCACATTAGATATTCCGCAGTGAATGAAAACTACCAGATCTCCCTAAATGGAAACTATCGAAACCGCATGAATGGAAACTGAAATTGCATGACTAGTGTGACGGGTTGGATGGGGTGTCTGGATGAGATGGATGGCTGAATTACAGGAACTGAAATGGTTGGCTAGTCGGCTAAATGGGCATATCTCGTTAGTTGATGGGCTGATATGCTTGCCTATTCTTCTATTGTGTTCATAGAGAGAAAGAACTGGCACTATGATGAATTGCATAGAGAGAAAGAATTGACACATAGAGGAATTGAGGATGGAAAATGGGAGGCCATATCGAAGGTCTAAACTAGGGTGGTAGTGCTCATACAAAAAAGCTAATGGTCATCTCTGTTCATGGAGATAGTAAAGGCTTCCCCCTTTTGGTTCTGTGACTTGTTGTTCTGCGAGATGATCAAGGGGTCTGGTTCGGTCTCTGGGAGAAGGCATCAATGTCTCTTCTGCGGTTCCTGAATACCCACATGGGAGAAGGAAAAATCCAGTCATTCCTTGAATATCTTACAGAGGAGGAGCTTATTTACAAAGGACGCGAGGCTTGAAGAGAAACCATTACCTCTCGTCCTCTCCCCAGCTAAAAATATGCCTTCAGTGGTGTTGAGCAAGAAAATACATTGTCTGGAACTGGATAATTTCAAGTCTTACAAGGAGCACTAGGTGATAGAGTCGTTCAAGCAACACCAGGTGATAGGGTCATTCAAGAACAAGAAGGAGGAGGCGGTTGAAATTTGCAAACATAATTAAGGCATGAAAGAAATACTTTTAGCAATACATAGGTGAGAAAATGTCACGAAGAAAGGTGAAGCATATCTGTGAGGAAAACACAACACAAAGAATCTGACCCACTTAAAATAGATCAAAGCTTCGCTCCATGGTTGATATTCAAGCAGATCGATGCCCACTTCCTAGGCGGGTCCTAACTTACACTTCTTTCCTTGGAAATCACGTAAGTAAGCGCGTTGACACATAATCCTCATCTTGAGGCCAAGGTCGCACGCGAGGGATGCCAAGTGAAGGGCGGAGGCGCCCAGGTTGTGTTCTGCATGAAATGGTGCCAAGTGAAGGGCAAAGGCGCCCATGTTGTGTTCTGCATGAAATGGTGTCATCGTCGCAGTTTTGACATAAATCTTGCCACCCCTTGAACTCATCGATGTACAGAATCCTCATATTGAGGCCAAGCTCGCACGCACCAGTGATGCCAAGTGAAGAGCGGAGGAACTGAGGTAAGTACCCAGTTACTAGCTTCATCCAATTAACATATCCTCCCATACTGATTGATGATGACATCTCAAATAAGATGATTGAGTTGATCAGTGGTTCGAAGAAATAAAGAAATAAACAAGTATCAACTCAGGAGCTAGCTGCAGTAGGAAAGGGCTTCCTCAATGACCCCTAGTAGGTGGTGAGTTAGCTATCGAGGGGTATGAGCGATGGATAAATAGTTTGGCAGGTGGGATTGCTTGGATGGATAGATAGCAGCAGTAGTGTATAGATTGGTAGGTGCAGGCAGTGAAGGGCGACTCTGTGCAGCGAGTGAATGGATTCTTCAACCAGAAAGGAACGGATGCGTGGAGAGTCTGGAAGGCAAGGAGAAAACAGAGGACCAAGTGGATGGATAAGTGGGGTTGAGGTGCGCAAGGGAGGAAACGACATCCTTAGAAAATATTATTTATAATAATGACAAGCGACATGCAAGTGACCAAGTGGGAGGGCACTTGGCAGCTCACCAGAGACAGGGTTGGCAACTCATCAAAGGGTTATGAGTTATGCATAGGAAAATATTAAGCATAGCATTTAATGTTTTGAATTAATGCTAAGTTGAAACTTAGCATTAATTCACATTTCTATGTACATATCTTGTTCACCAAGTTTGGACCATCTATTTCCCTAAGTTTATCGTCGCTTGCCTCGATATGAAGTCAAATAAGGCCTCCAACTTAAAACTTAGGGTTAAATAACAAATATGAACTGAAAAACTGCATGAAACAATTGAAACTTTGGTTAAATTTATTGGATTTCATACCATACTAATAGGGGAATGCAAAATCAATTACTAATAATCCCTGCAGCCCAAAAGGGAGGGACTAATAATACTTTAAAATTAATTAATTATTTTAATGTACTCACCAATCTCATATTGTTAAATTTACAATCCCAATTTACAAAATTAATCTTATAATAAAACATGACAAATATGTTCTTAACCAAAGTTGAAATAACCTTTTAAAACTCAAACAAAGCATGTAAATAAACCTGCTATAAAGAAAACCAGTGGTATCACATGGGAGTAACAAGGTCCATTGCAACCCAAACCCTCATATTACATCAGCGTATCCTAATCATTAAGTTTAAATTACGTTCGTGCAAGATACTTCCATGGACCAAAAAGATGGTGGTGCATCATATCTTCAACCATATTTCCAAATTCACATGATACTTGCTAAATGCTTAACGTAATGCTTACTTAGTTATGCTTTACATGATCACATCATGTGGACTCTAACAAATACACTCAATCATAATACTTGCAAAATGTTTGACATAACGCTTACTTAGCTATGCTTTACATCATATCATCTAAAATTTTAAAAATATTTTCATGAATCAAATTTTAGGTGTTGATTTGCAAATTTTTTTTAAATAACAATTAAAATATTATAAATTAATAGAAAATATTATAATAATTTAATTAAAACTACAAATAAATTAAATATTATTAAAAAAATAAAAACAAATCAGAAATATAAAAAATAAAAATATATGGTTAAACAAAATAAACATAATACTATCTAAAAATAAACATATAAAAACTAAAAATTATATTTTTATTTATTTAATATAATGATCATGATTTTTATTTCAAAAAATATAACAAGTTTTGCTTATACAATATATTTCAATTTTTATGATTTAGTATATTATCATTTTCACAACTAGAATGGGAGTGAATGGATTAACGATTAAAACATATAACTATTCTATAAAATTGTATGGTGTTGGCTAAATTTACTTTTTTTTTTTTTAGTTAAAATAGTTATTTTTTTGTTGTTTAAATTGTATTTCTAAATTCATAAATGAATTCAGTATGTTGAAAAATATTGAATCACTCAAATTATACAAATTTAACCACTAAAATCTGCAGACCCAACTATTCATCACCGAATTCCGTAGACTGAAAACTGAATAAAATAATCCGTATTACAATCATAAACAGCTACAATTAAAAATGATCTCTTAGAAATTCGGTCGGTAGTTAACAATTCGTCACAATTAAGGAATCTAGTTTAGAGCTCCGCAAACAATAGTGGAATTACAGATTAATAATGCTAGTCAGTGGAGATTTTTTAAAACAGAAGAATTTACCCAGCGAAGTGTAAAAAGAAACTTTATAATATATACTTTAACTACAATCCATAATACTCTTGATCTTGTAACACTCTCCGAAAACTCAAATCATTTCAATTTCACCAAATTTATATCCATTGGTTTTTAAGAATTTTATAAAAAATTAATACTAAACATTGTATATTTAAAAATTAAAAATTTAAATAAATTTATATTTTTTATTATATTTATTTCAAAATATTATTTTTATATTATTATGATTTTTTCTTTTTACTTTATCATTTTTTTCATTTACATATTACATAATTATCAACAATAACCTTAATAACTATGCCATGCCAAGAGTGTTAAAAACCATAACGATCAAGGAACCCTTGACAACGCAAATGAAAAGGAACAGTGAAATCAAATACACCTTGACTGTGTAATAAAGAAGGGTAATCATCCATCAACAAACACATCTTGAAGGAACCCTTGACAACGCAAATGAAAAGGAACAGTGAAATCAAATACACCTTGACTGTGTAATAAAGAAGGGTAATCATCCTTCAACAAACACATCTTGAACAACTCAGAAAAGTCCCAAAATAGCCTTGAATTTATGAGAAGATCATTACAACATGACCAAGTTTCCAGGTGACTAAATTCAAGTCAAACACAAATTTAACGCATCCATTCCATTAAGGAGGATTTTTTTGGTTTATGATCCCTCCAAAAAATTGAGGATTAATTTTCCTTAAAATTTGATTATAAATTGTTGAAACTGGAGATTTGAGTGGTTGAGTGTTTGATTTGAGTGTTTGATCATAGTTCCCAAGGGGTATCCAAAGCACTAAATTAATTTATACATTCAAAAATACAATTAAATTGGTGATTTCATCAAGATTTGTTTCGTAAATTCCCACAAAACTCCAAAAATAAAAAATGTTTAGACAAGGCCCCCAAAAAACTACCCTCGTCTCCTTATTGACATTATAAACCATAATGATGGGATGATTTGGAAGTACTCAATGAGACCATAGATGTTCGACAACACGGGTATTCCAATAGAGGATGAACACCTTCAGTAACCACTCACACAACCAGATCAAAGATCAACACACCGATGTTTTGACGTGGTAAAACCCCTACGAGGAAACATCCACGGCCCTAGCCAAACACGACCACTTGGAGTAGTTTATTAATTCAAAAGAAAAAGATTACAGAGAGATTTTACAAGAGAGTTTCTCACAATCGATCATCGGTAAATGACCCTCCATGCTCTTTAAATAGAGATCATGGACCAATCGGGGGTTAAGTCACGGATCAATGGTCGTTAAGATTGGGGAGAATATGAACCGTCGGATCACTCTATGTCAGAAACATATCATGACTGTTGGATTTCCTAATTACAAATGCATACTAATGCATACTAATGAAACACACTTTTACCTAACGACACATTAGACCAAGTAGATATTAACTAACTCCTACGTGTCTAAATATCCTAACATCCCCCCTTAAGAAAAACTTGGGATAGGATTGAAGGATTTACAATAGTGACACAATAGGAGAAGGAAGGAGGAATTAGAGCCTATCCCCCCTTGATGATAACTTCCTGAACTCCTAACATAGATCGAAGTTTGGAAAACTTTGCTTATGTAAGAGACTTTGTCAAAATGTCTGCAACTTTATCTTATGTAGGGAAAAAGACCACTTCAATAACTTGATCATGAATGAGCTTTATGATGAAGTGAAATGTAGCTTGATGTGTTTGTTGCGTTGATGTTGAACTGGATCTTTAGCGAGCTTGATGACACTCTGATTGTCGCACCAAACGTTGGTCGGATGTTGCTACTAGAATCCAAAATCTAAAAGAATTTGTCGAAGACATAAGGCTTCCTGACTTGCATTTACCGCTGTTTGGTACTCTGCTTCTGCTGAAGAAAGTGAAATAGCCTGTTGTTTCTTACAGGCCCAAGTGATAGGTCCTGAACCAAGGCTGAAAACATAACCTGCAGTAGACTTCTGATCATCAGGGTCATCGTCCCAATCTGAATCAGTGAAACCAACCAATAAAGGAGTCCCCCTTGAATTATAATGTATCCCGACCTGAAATGTACCACGAACATAACGAAGTATCATTTTAGCAGCTTTCCAATGGCTTTCATGGGGTGTTTTCATATATCGGGCAACAAGAACAACAACAAAGGAAAGATCATGACAGGCATGAGTCAAGTATAAAAGGCTACCAACTAACTGATGATACAAGGTGGCATCAACTTTGAGAGAAGTACAGGTGGCAACAAGATTGACTCCATATTGGAAGGGAGAAGGGGTTGGTTTACAATCATCCATGTGAAAGCAACGAAGAAGGTCACAAGCATACTTAGATTGGGAAAGAAAAATTCCTTCATTGGTTTGCAAAACTTGGAGGCCAAGGAAATAGGGAAAAAATCCTAAGTCTGTCATTTCAAATTTCTTCTTAAGTTGGTTTTCGCATGGTTTAAAAGTTTTGAGTCACTACTAGCAAGGATAAGGTCATCAACATAAAGGACAAGGATTATGCGATAGCTTCCTACTTTCTTGGTATAGACATTAGGATCATAATGGCATTTAGAGAATCCAGTGGCAATAAGAAAGCTTTCCATTTTGGCATACCAAGCTCATGGAGCTTGCTTAAGACCATAAAGAGATTTCTCAAGGTGACAAACAAGGATAGAGTCATTATGGACATAGCCAGGAGGTTGTTCCATGTAGATTTATTCTTGCAAATCTCCATGCAAGAAGGTGGATTTAACATCCATCTGATGGACCTCCCATTTATGTGAGGCAGCAAGTGAAAGAAAAAGGTGGATGGAATTCATTTTGGCTACAGGGGAAAAGGTTTCATTATAGTCAATTCCTGGAAACATCCTTTGGCAACTAACCGAGCCTTTTGTCTTTCAACACTTCCATCTGATGCATACTTAGTTCTGTAGACCCATTTACATCTAACAAGTTTTCTTCCTTTTGGAAGGGGTACACGATCCCAAGTATCGTTTTCCATTAAAGAACGATACTCTTCATTCATTTTTGTATCCCAATATGGATGACTTGAAGCTTCTGAAAATGTCTCTAGATCATGAGTCTTTGAAACTTGAGCCAAAAGAGAAGAGGCTCGCTAGAACTATGAATGTGTCTGACACAGATCTGAAGGATCACCAACAATATCACTAGCTGCTTCTCGTGGTGAACGGACCTATCTAGGAAGTAGTGGAGTTGGGGATGGTGTTGGTTCTGGTTCAAAGGACTCATCTGGAGGAAGGTGAGCAGGCGGAGGTAGATTTTCATCCTCATTGTCATCATCTGAAGAAGAAACCAGAATAGGAACAGAAGAAGGCACAAACATCAAAGATGGCTCGTAGGTTGAAGAAGGCACAAACACCAAATATGACTCACAGGCCAAAGAAGGCACAATCGTCGAATTAGGCTCGCAGGCCAAGATATTTTCATCAAATTTAACACCTCTTCTAATAATAATTTCATTACAATGTGGTTGAAGAAGTCTATAACCTTTGAAATCTTCAGAATAACCAACAAATATACGCTTCTCACTTTTAGGCTACAATGCTTTCCTTTTCTCATCAGGAATGTGAGCCCATGCTATACTGCCAAATACACGGAAGTGAAGTCTTACATCTGGTTTAATTTTAGTCCAATCTTCTTCTGATGTTATATTTTTAAGAGCCTTTGTGGGAGTGCGATTTACTATGTAATTTGCACAGTTGATGGCTTTTGCCCAATACTTTAGACTTAATCCCTTAGATTGGATCATACAATTAGCCATTTCTTTTAATGTGCGGTTTTTCTCTCAGCAACACCATTTTGTTGTGGTTTATATGGAACAGTCTGTTGCATTTGGATGCCCTGTGCAGCGTAGTAACTTGTAAAATTATTGTTCACATATTCACCTCCATTATCTGTTCTTAACCTTTGAATTTGATGTCCATATTTCTTTTCTACAAGGGCCTTGTAGACCAAAAACTTGTCAAAAACTTAGATCTTAAGTTTTAATAAGTAAACCCAAGTACGTTTGGAAAAATCATCAATGAAAGTTAAGAAATAATTGCACCTAGAAAAGTAAGGAGAATAAAGTGGACCACACAAATCACTGTGAACAAGCTGCAAAGGGCCTGAGGCGTGCCAAGAGGCA
>ML794660.1:6741-25470 GCA_009831015.1 Picea engelmannii
ATCAACACAACAATTGATGTTTGTTTAAGATACATGATTGCGGCACTTGGTTAATGATGGAGACATATCACGAGTGATATGACACATGGTTGGCATATTGGTAGATGCACATGGTTGGAATATTGGTAGATGTACATGATTGACATATTGGTAGATGCACATGGTTGGCATATTGGTGGATGCACATGGTTGGCATGTTGATAGAGGCATATGATTGATACATTCCATGGATGATATATTTTGACACTTTGTATGATGTTGATGTACATAGGTGTTTTGTATGATGAGCACACATTTTGGCACATGATGTATTTGGTTAATATTTTTCTTCATGATGAATGGTATGGCACAAGGTTAATGCATGGACAGGTCCAAGGATCGTCATTGAAAGATAAGATAGGGGGAGACATACCCATAGGGGGAGTCATTCTTCTTCCCATGATTATACGAGGATATATTTATTGATGCATACCTAGAAAAGAGCCATATAATTGAAGAAAGAGAACAAAGGCATAATTCCATGAGGAGCGATGGTCACAAGGGGGAGTAGGTTCGATGTATTTTCAGCATTACATTAGAGTGATATCCCTTGTTCAAAAGGGGAGAGATTATTCAGAGGAAGATCAAAGGCATTCAAGCAGGGGGAGCAGTCCCAAGAGGAGAATGGGCCTTTGCCATTGATCTCAAAGGAGGGGAGTTAATCACATTGATGTGATTGATGTTTTTTGATGGAGAAAGATAGTCACATTGACTATTGATGTAGAGCATGCCTTATCTACATGTTGACATCAATAATTGGTAATTGGTGTTAACATCAATGTTGGTATTGCCATCAATGCCAAAGGGGGAGATTGTTGGATCATGTTGTCATTGATGGCAATAGTTTGATTGATTGATGTCAAGTGATTGATTGATGTCAAAGGATTGATTGATTAATGATTGATGAACAATGTATATGTATTGTCCTTCATGAGAATGATAGATGCCAAAGTGGAAACCAATTGATAAATATAGATCATTTATATGATGCATAGTCCTTGATGAGAATGATAGATGTCAAAGTGGAAACCAATTCATAAAGATGGATCATTGATATGATGCATAGATGAAGATGGATCAATGAATTGTCATTAATACATGATGGTGCATAGTTTGTTTGTTGACAAGATGACTCATTATTGTCTTATCATGATTGATAAGGTGCACAAATGGATGAACTCCAAAGTGGTCCCCTTATGGTGAAAGCCTTCATGGGAAGACTCTTTGCGGATTGAGTTATCCTAGAAGAATGGTTGGAGGACCCATGCTTGTATGTGGAATAATGAGATGAATATCAAGGAAATTGTTGGTGAAACAATCCTATATGGATAGTTCTTGTCATTCCATTTCCGGTGGTATGTGGAATGTCACATAACTCCTCACGGTTTGAGAGTTATGGCCTTATGAAGTTGGAGGACCCCCATATGAAGGCTTGAAGCCCCCAAGGTCAAAGAAGTCAAAGTGACCTAAAAGAAGAAATAATTATTTAAATAATAAAATAAAAGTGACAAATTCAAGGTGGATTATTTAAATAATAAAGAGAAGTGACGAAATCAAGAAGGAATATTTAAATGATAAATATTGGAGAACTTTCTATTTATGGAAAGTGGTTAACCCTAAAATAAGGAAAATAGGTTAAAGTGACCTAGAAATGGGTTAAGTGACCTAGAGGATGAAAGCATAAATAAGATAGCTATGGACTCTAGCATATCATTTTTTTTTTGTGGATCAATGGAGAGCTTCTTGTGAGAATATATTTTGGATAATTAATGGAGAGATTCTTGTGAGAGCATCTTTGGTGTGGATCTCTTGAGCATGATTGAAGGTCTATTATGAGAAAGAGAGTGTGAGGAGGATCTCATGGACGCATCAAATTTTTGGCAATATCGAATATCTTGAAGGCAAAAGTCTTGGAGCTTCAGAAACCCTAGTTTCCGAGGTGTACGTGGGCTGTAATGGGCTAGGGCGTGTACATACGCGGGATGTATGAGGACAAGGCATGTACAGTGATAAAATAATGGATATTTGTGTTTGAGCTAATGACTGCCTATTGAAGACTATGGCAGGTTCCAGATCTGCATTCTATGGGCTCAGATCTTCCACTAAGACACTGGTATGGTTACATTATTGTCTTGATGGATACTATTTTTTGATGTGATGTGAATGCTTAGGGAATTCTTGGTATGGATTCTATGATGTGGTTTAGTTTGGATGATTTGGTTGATGGAGTGAGTAGTACTCTTTGGATTCATTGGTGACATGATAGCTATGGTATACTAGTTGTTCATACATGTTTGAGATATCACTCATATTGATTTATTGTGGAGCATGAGAAAGCTATTAGAGATCTTGGAGATGTTGTGACTGGATGGTGGTTAGATTGGATAGTTAGAGACAAAAGAGAATGATATATTGATTGCAGAGAATCTGAGTTGATCTTGAAGGACAAACCCTAACAACTCAGAAGGTATATGCAGGTTGTTGTATACACTGGCCACGTGCATACACTAGTTGTAGTGAGCCAGTGCGTGTACACACGCTGGTTGCACTACTGACAGGTCGCGTATCTGTTGACACATTGATATCTGTTGAAGATTGTTTCCTCACCTCAGTTGGTGCTGAGGGTGTAAGTTGAGTCTTGCATTATAGAGATGGTGCTCTTGTAGAGTTGTACTCTATTCAGTTGTTGCTGATAAACCCCCAGATTGTTGTCCATAATAAAAAGAAAAATTGTACATACATCTTGTGTTCTTTGTGTTCCTTGTGGTAATGACTTGTTGATGATATATGTTCACATCTAACTGGTTATAAATGATAGCAATGGTTAATGAGTAAATGTTAAATGTTAACTAAGGAATTTTGGGAAAAAGAGCCCTGCACTCATTCACCCCCCTCCCTCTAAGTGTTGTAGGTGTGTCCAACAAATATGGCACATTGGTTCACCTCAAGTCAAACTCATTGAGTTATACAGAGTATATCATGTGTAAACTATTCATTATTCACTACAGTTAATGAGAATTATTTCATTATTTCTCTCCTTCTTCTTCTTTCTTCTATTCTCCCTACAAATGTGTGTATCATTTGTTAGCTAGATCTATTTTGTGCAGGTTCAACACATTTACATGGTATAAGAGCCGACAGACTGCTAAGAAAAATCTACACCAAATTTTTTTGCAGGTACAAAAGATTGAAGACAACGAAAAGATGGAATTCCAAAAAGAGTTTATTCTTACACCTTACAACTATTTTGCATGGAAGGAGAAAATATCCATACATCTTCGGTCTAGAGGGTTGTACAGGTTAATCATGAATACAGATATAGATCAGCCATAGAAAAATCCGAGTACTTAAATCGCATGGATGAGGCACTCTGAACAATTTGCAGTCTTATTTCTCCCGATCTCCTTTTTCATATATCTTCCTGTAAGACTCCCAATGAAGCCTGGACCATCTTGGAAGGGCTCTTTGGAAATCAGGATGATATGAGGGGACACATTTTGGAGGTGGAGCTGCTCACATTGGATCCAAAAAGATTCGAGAATATTCAAGATTTCTTTACAAAATTCAAGGATTTACTGTCGCAACTCAAAGCTTGCGGGGTTGATAAATTGAAGGAGGAGAAACAAATATTTCTCACCATTCTCTCCAAGCTTGGTCCTGAATTATCTGTATTCATATCTACATTCCATATTGTTAGATTCTCCTTTAAAGCCACCTGGGAGATGCCTTCTCTTGAGGACTTTGTCGAATCCCTGACACAAGAGAAAACCAAGCTCATCAACATGGGCGCAATCAAAGGCCCAAGGGCGTATGCACTCACTGTGCATGATGGCAGCCACAAATATCATAAATATAAAGATAAAGATAAACATAAATCTCATGCACATCCGAAGAAGGAAGGGTACACAAATCCCTTCACCTATGCCTCTGGATCCAAAGGGGAAAAGGGAAGAAAAGGAGAGAAATGCACATACTATAAAAAGGATTCCATTCAAAATCCACATGCATGCAAGAACAAATATATCTGATGTCTTAAATAATTTAGCAAAACAACCTTGGAGATCACATCCCCGAGGGTGCAAAGAAGAAGAAGCCAGGAGATCTGAATTCTAAGAAAGACAATTCTAGCCATACCTTGATTGCCATCAACTCCTCCCCCGATGCTTGGATCTTAGATTCAGGAGCATCACATCACATGGTTTCCTCAGAAGTAGTCTATTCTTCATTGGATGCATGCAAAGGTCCTCCTATTCTGATGGGGGACAACTCTTCTATCGAAGTCACCGACAAAGGAAGGATTGAACTCACCAATGGATGCTTCGAGAATGTGTTGCGTGTTCCCAAACTTGTTGTCAAACTTCTCTCCGTATATCGGATGAAAAATTTTGGCACTGGAAAGAAAGTAATATTCACACCAAATGTCGTGGACATCTACGACATGCAAACCAACTCCAGGGTTGCTACCGGTGAGGTAAATCATCAGTCTAGATTGTATACATCATTGAACCTGATTATGCTTTACTGCTTAATCATGCTGATGAAAGTAGTAGGATATGGCACGAAAGGTTTGGACATTTGAATTTTAGATACACACAACAACTTAGAAAGCACAGATTAGTTGATGGTCTACCAGACATGCATTTCTCCAAGGGAGTATGTGAGGGATGTGTTCTCGAGAAACACCCTCAAGAGAAATTCAACAAGGGAAAGTCTCAACGAGCTTCTGCACCTTTAGATCTGATCCACAATGACCTCATGGGTCCTTTTCCACACCCATCGATCAACAAAGCGAGTTTTGTTCTCATTTTTGTTGACAATTTCTCACGTTTTACATGGATCTACTTTCTCAGGCAAAAATCTGAGGTCTTTCAACACCTCAAAGATTTCAAAGCTTTGGTTGAGACCCAATATGGAAAGAAGATCAAAGTCCTCCGAATTGATAACAGGGGAGATTATGTGAATCATGAGATCCACAATATTTTCCATGAGGTAAGGATTCAACTGCAACACACAATTCCCTATACTCCGCAACAAAACGAAGTTGCTGAGTGGAAAAATCGATGTCTAAAGGAGATGGCATCTTGCATGTTGCATGCAAAGTCACTACCACAGAGACTATGGGCCGAAGCAATTAACTGTGCAACATACATCCAAAACAGATCTCCCCATAGATTTGTCGAGGATAAGACCCCCTACGAGGCTTGGAGCGGCCTCAAACCGGAAATGACCCACTTTCGCATTTTTGGTTCACGTGCATGGGCCCAGATTCCCTCTGAAAAGAGGAAGGCACATGATCCACAGAGCACCGAGTGCATTTTTGTTGGATACACCAACGGTGTGAAGGGATATCAACTTATTGATATTTCCTCGGATCGGCTCATCATTGAGCGTATTGTCCAATTCGAGGAAAGTGTCTCGCATGCACCTCAACAGTCGCATGCAGACACCTTCATTCTTCCACCTGTCCGAGATGATGAGCATGCACATGTTGACTCGTCTTCAGAAGAGAGTTCTGATTCAGAGGACTCAGATGATTCAGATTCAGATTCAGAGTCAGTACAGTCAGATGCAGAGTCAGAGCATCTAGATGCAGTTTCAGAGCTAGAGCAGAGGCCCAAGTGGGCATAGACTACTCTTCAGGATGCAGGGGATCTCGTCGGTGATCCAACTAATACTAGGAGGACTCGATATGATTTCGAGGAGCCTTTTGTTTCACTCAATGCCACTGAACCATTGCCTTTGAGGCATATTTTCTTGGTTCAGTATTTAGATCCACAGTCTTATGGCGAGGCTGCTAGAAATCCCTTTTGGGAATCCGCCATGCAGGAGGAGTACAACTCCCTCCTCGAGAACCAGACTTGGGATCTGGTTCCCCTTCCTTCTAGGAGGAAACTTGACAGATGCATATGGGTCTACAGGACCAAGAGCGCAACGGATGGACAAATCAACAGATATAAAGCCAAGCTTGTTGCCAAAGTCTTTCAACAGGTTCATGGTATTGACTATGATGAGACCTTCTCTCCAATAACGAAGATGGATTCCATACGATTGGCACTTTCCATTGCGACAACCAAGGGATGGGAAGTCCATCAGATGGATGCAAAGAATGCATTTCTTCATGGTGATCTCTCTGAGGAGATCTACATGGAGTAGCCCCAGGGATTTATGCAGGACTCATCTTTGGTTTGTCGATTGAAGAAGTCACTTTATGGCCTCAAGCAGGCTTCGAGGGTATGGTATGCCAAGATGGACTCCTACATGTTTCCACAAAACTTTATACGTTGTAAATCAGACTTGAATGTATACATGCTTAGGACAACTGATTCACTTCTACTTTTAAATCTGTATGTCAGTGTTTTGTTGATCACCAGTTGCTTGAATTCAACGATTGCTGCAGTCAAGAGGATTCTTCATTACAGGTTTTTGTGATGGACATGGGTCCGCTACACTTCTTCCTTGGACATGATATCAGTCAGGATGCATCAGGCATCAAACTGTCTCAAGCCAAGTATGCATGAGATCTCCTTGAGAGATTTCACATGACAGACTACAAATCTGCTCCGACTCCTTTCCTATCAGGAGTAAAACTTGAGGATGGTGGGGAGACTCCACTAGTTGAAAACACACTATACAGACAGCTAGTGGGGAGCTTGTTGTATCTCACACACTCCAGAACAGACCTCTCATATGCAGTTGGCACAGTTTCCAGGTTCATGCAGGAGCCACATGAGCTACATTGGAAAGTTGCAAAGCATATCCTTCAATATGTACAGGGAACCATCACCTTTGGGATTCCTTATGCAACAAAATCTACATTAGATATCATTGGCTTTACTGATTCCGACTGGGCTGGCGATAGCATTGATCGCAAGTCCACATCTAGTTACTCACTCAGTGTTGGTTCTGGGCCTATCCGTTGGTCGAGCAAGAAGCAAGCTGCCATTGCTCTATCTTTAACCGAGGCAGAGTACAGAGGGGTAGTTAACATAACCATTCAGGCTATGTGGATAAAAAATTTTCTCACTGAGTTGGGAATTCAGTTTCATCGGTCGATCGTCATCTGGTGTGACAACCATAACACTCTGAAGTTCTGTAGAGATCCAGTTCAGAGGTAGCGGACGAAGCACATCGAAATCCACATGCACTACATTCGAGACTTAGTACACGAGGGGATCATCGAATTACAGTTCTGTCTTTCAGCAGAACAGATGGTAGACATTTTCACCAAAACCTTCACTGAGCAGTAATTCCATTCTCTACGAGGTCGTCTTGGAGTGAAGGACATAGTTGCCTAGAAATTGTAGTTCTTCTTTTTACACACATTGTACCTTGAGGGGGGATTTTTCCCATGAGGTTTTCCCTCTTTCCTCATTTTATTTTCAGTGTATCTTTTTTACTTGGGTACCTAACATGGCCTCGTTGCCGAGACCCAATCTTTATTTTCACCATAGTGATGTTCAGGGGGGGTGTTAGAGTTACTTCACACACACCTAGGATTTATTTTTCCTAAGGTTATTCCTTGTTTATTAGTCATAATTAGTCATTATCCAGTCTTCTATATTTTAGGGGAGAATATTCCACCTGGAGAATATTCTCTTTCAGTTGACACTTCAGTTTGACTAGTTGAGTTGAGTTTATATGTTGCATTGGGATCATCACCATGCTAATTCGGCCTTGCCTTAGTATCAGCACCAGAGTGGCACATTATCCTTGATTCCCTGAGTTAACTCCTCACTAATCTCTGTTCAGTCAGTTCACTGAAGACTAGTTGACTAGTTAACTCAACTAGGTGGCAGTTCACTCCCGTAACTGCCTGAGAGACTAGAATAAGTGGCAATTCACTCCCATAACTGTTGGTGTGTGTCCATATCACTCTAGACCACCACTATGGAACATTGGTTCACCTCAAGTCGAACTCATTGAGTTATATATAGTATATCATGTGTAAACTATTCATTATTCACAACAGTTAATGAGAATTCTTTCATTCTTTCTCTCCTTCTTCTTCTTTCTTCTATTCTCTCTGCAAATGCATGTATCATTGTTTAGCTAGATCTATTATGTGCAGGTTCAACACATTTACAAGGGCCAAGTTCTACTATAGATGAGAATATCATCAAAGAAAACTAAGACAAAATGATGGAAGACATGATTCATAAGACTTTGGAAAGTGGAAGGAGCATTACACAATCCAAAGGGAATTACCAAGAATTCATAATAACCCTCATGAGTGTGAAATGAAGTTTTGGGAATGTCTTCATCTTTCATATGGATCTGGTGGTAGCCAGAACGTAGATCCAGTTTGGTGAAGTACTGAGCACAACTCAATTCATCCAAGAGGTCATCAATGCTAGGAATGGGGAATTTGTCTTTGATTGTAAGTTTTTTGAGGGTGCGTAAAATAGGGAACATGCGCCAAGTAACTTCTTTCTTGAGTACCATGACCGCAGGGAAAGAATAGGGGCTAGTGTTGGGACGGATAACACCAACTTCTAGTAATTCATGAACAATTTTCTCTATTTCATTCTTTTGGGAAAAGGGATGACGATAAGGCCGAACATTGGGAGGTAGACTACCTAGGATGAGAGGGATGGAATGATCATGGACTCCATGGGAAGGGGAAATTTCTTTGGGAGTGGTAAAAACAACTTGGTGGTGGGAAATGATAAATTGGAGGTCGCGATGCAGATAAGGTGTCTCAATAGCATGAATAGAGTGGAGTTGGGATATAATGTGTTCGACAACACATGTATTCCAACAAAAGACGAACACCTTTAGTAACCACTCACACAACTAGATCAAACATCAACACATTGATGTTTTGACGTGGTAAAACCCCTATGGGGAATTATCCACGATCCTAGCCAACGCGACGATTTGTAGCAGTTTATTAATGCAAAATAAAAAGATTACAGAGAGATTTTACAAGAGAGTTTCTCACAATCGATCATCGACAAATGACCCTCCATGCTCTTTAAATATAGATCATGGACCAATCGGGTGTTAAGCCACGAGTCAATGGTCATTAATATCGAGGAGAATATGAACCATCAGATCACTCTATGTTGGGAACATATTGTGACCGTCGTATTTCCTAACTACAAATGCATACTAAATAAACACACTTTTATCTAACGACACATTAGACCAAGTAGAACTTAACTAAATCCTAAGTGTCTAAATATCCTAACATCCCCCCTTAAGAACAACTTGGGATAGTATTGAAGGATTTACAATAGTGACACAATAGGAGAAGGAAGGAGGCATTAGAGCCTATCCCCCCTTGATAAAAACTTCATGAAATCCTAACATAGATCGAAGTTTGGAAAACTTCGCTTATGTAAGAGACTTTGTGAAAATGTTTGCAAATTGATCTTCTGTAGGGAAAAATAGCACTTCAATAACATGATCATGAATGAGCTTTCTGATAAAGTGCATGTGTAGCTCGGCGTGTTTGATGCGCTGATGTTGAACTAGGTATTTGGTGAGCTTGATGGCACTCTTATTATCACACCAAGGGTTGGTCGGATGCTGCTACTAGAATTCAAACTCTGAAAGAATTTGTTGAAGCCATAAGGCTTCATGACTTGCATTTATTGTTGCTCGATACTCTGCTTTTGCTAAAGAAAGTGCAATAGTTTTCTATTTCTTACAGACCCAAGTGACATGTCCTTAACCAAGGCTGAAAACATAACCTGCAGTAGACTTCTGATCATCAGGGTCGTTGGCCCAATCTGAATCAGTGAAACCAACCATTAAAAGAGTCACCCTTGAACTATAATGTATCCCAAACTGAACTATACCACAGACATATAGAAGTATCCTTTTAGTTGTTTTCCAATGGCTTTCATGGGATTTTTTCATATATCGGGAAACAATACCAACAACAAAGGAAAGATCAGAATGGGTATGATTCAAGTATAAGAGGATACCAACTAACTGATGGTACAAAGTGGCATCAACTTTGGGAGAAGTTCAGGTGGCAACAAGCTTGACTCCATACTGGAAGGGAGAAGGGGTTAGTTTACAATTGTCCATTTGAAAGCCATGAAGAATGTCACAAGAATACTTAGATTGGGAAAGAAAAATTCCTTCATTGGTTTGAAAAACATGGAGGCCAAGAAAATAGTGAAAAAAAGCCTAAGTCTGTCATTTCAAATTTCTTCTTAAGGCCGATTTTCACATGGTTTAAAAGTTTTGAGTCACTACTAGTAAGGATAAGGTCATCAACATAAAGAAACAGGATTATGATATGGTTTCCTACTTTCTTAGTATAGACATTAGGATCATAATGGCATCTAGAGAATCCAGTGGAAATAAGAAAGCTGTCCATTTTGGCATACCAATATTAGAGAGCTTGCTTAAGACCATAAATATATTTCTCAAGGCGATAAACAAGGCTAGAGTCATTCTGGACATAGCAAAGAGGTTGTTCCATGTAGATTTCTTCTTGCAAATCTCCAAGCAAGAAGGAAGATTTAACATCCATCTGATGGACCTCCCATTAATGTGAGGCAACAAGGGAAAGAACAAGGCGGATGGAATTCATTTTGGCTACATGGGAAAATGTTTCATTATAGTTTATTCCTTCAACTTGGGAGAATCCTTTGGCAACTAACTGAGCCTTGTGTCTTTCAACACTTCCATATGATGCATACTTATTTTTGTAGACCCATTTACATCTAACAAGTTTTCTTCCTTTTGGAAGAGGTACAAGATCCCAAGTATCGTTTTCCATTAAAGAATGATACTCTTCATTCATTGTTGTATCCCAATATGGAGGAATTGAAGTTTTTGAAAATGTCTCTAGATCATGAGTCTCTGAAACTTGACCCAAAAGAGAAGAGGCTCACTAGAACTGTGAACGTGTCTGACGTTGATATGAAGGATCACCGACAAGATCATCAACTGCTTCTTGTGTTGAACAAACCCATCTAGGAAGTGGTGGAGCTAGAGATGGTGCTGGTTCAGGTTCAAAGGACTCATCTGGAGGAAGGTGAGCAAGTGGAGGTGGATTTTCATCCTCACTTTCATCATCTGAAGAAGAAACCAAAACAAAAGAAGGAACAAATGTTGAATTAGGCTCGTAGGCCAAAGAAGGCACAAACGTCAAATTAGGCTTGTAAGCCAAAAGATTTTCATCAAATTTAACATCTCTTCTAATAATAATTTCATTACAATGTGGTTGAAGAAGTCTATAACCTTTGACATGTTCAGAATAACCAACAAATATACACTTCTCACTTTTAGGTTGCAATGCTTTCATTTTCTCATCAAGAATGTGAGCCCATGCTATACTTCCAAATACACGGAATTGACTTACATCCAGTTTAATTTTAGTCCAAGCTTATTTCAGTGCTATATTTTTAAGAGAATTTGTGGGAGTGTGATTTACTGTGTAATTTTCACAGTTGATGGCTTCCTCCCAATATTTTATACTTAATCCCTTAGACTGGATCATACAATTAGCCATTTCTTTTAATGTGTGGTTATTTCTCTCAACAACAACATTTTGTTGTGGTGTATATGGAACAATGTGTTTCATTTGAATGCCCTGTGTAGTGTAGTAACTTGTAAAATTATTGTTCACATATTCGCCTCCATTATCTATTCTTAACCTTTGAATTTGATGTCCAGATTGCTTTTCTACAAGGGCCTTGTAAGCCAAAAAATTGTCAAAAACTTCACTCTTAAGTTTTAAGAAGTAAACCCAAGTACGTATGGAAAAGTCATCAATGAAAGTTGAGAAATACTTGCACCCCTAAAATAAGGAGAAGAAAGTGGACCACACAAATCACTTTGAACAAGTTGCAAAGGGCCCGAGGCATGCCAAGAGGCATGTTTGTCAAAACTGTTCTGATGATCTTTGTCGAGAACACAACCGGCACAAACATCGTCTCTGCATGAATCAGGAGGAATACCAGTCACCATTTGTTGATTACATAGTTTATGTAATGAACAATAGTTTATATGATCAAACCGCTCATGACAAAGTTTGCTCAAGTCATCGCTATGAGAAACAAAAAATGATGAAAAAAGATGATGACCCAAAGTTGTCAAACTTGTACAACCTGGTAATATCATCAACAATTCAAGTTTCAAGAACATGCTTAGGATCTTTTAGATCCTTGATTACAAATTGGTGAGGTGAAAACTCGACGGTTTTACCTTCACCTAAATGAGTGATTTGATATACTGATAGGTGTTTACAAGAAAGTCTTGGAACATATAATACATCATTGAAATGACCATTTTTTACTTGAATTGTTCCATATCCTACAATACTAAGAGATCTATCATCACCAACAAATATTTTCTTGGTGTTACATTCATTTAGAGCAGAAAATATGTCTTTATCATTAGCCATATGATAATATGCTACAAAATCAATAAGCCACTCATCAGAAGAAGAAGTAGAAGTTGTATTGAAGGAGAAATTAGAAGCAGAAAGTGCATGTCCATGAAAAGAAGAAGAAGAAGTAGAATCAATATTGATGTTGTGCTACTTGATCGATGCTTCTAAAGCTGCCATATTCTTGAAACATTTGGACTCATCATGACCATCTTTATCACAAAAGTTGCAATGTTTGTTAGTCTTCTTATTTTTATATGTTTATCCTTTGTCACCATTAGGAGCGGAAGTTGTCTGAGTGGTTTTGGGACCCTTATGTTGCTTATTGTTGTGGCAAGGATGTTGCTTCTTGGGATTCCTGGGTTTATCTTTTTGATGGACGATTAAGGCTTTGTTGGAGGTACCTGCAGTGTTGATCACTCTAAGTTGTACAAGATTATCTTGATCTCTAATCAAAGCATCACAAAAGGACTCAAGAGTGAGTTTTTGATAAGTTGTCCCTAGAGCCTCTTTCATGGCATAAAAGGTAGATACAAACACAAAATATGCACTACCTAGCTTAGAAAGAATAATATAGATGCAACACTCTTCATCCATATTTATCTTACATTCTTCACATAAAATTCTAAGTGGTTTAAACTTAGATAGACAGTCTTCAATGCAAGAAAAATCACTTGGACTTAAAGTCAGTACTTGATTTTCCAATGGTTATGCTTGAATAATATTGTGTTTACCAAACACAGATTCAATATTTTCTCAAGTTTCAATGGGTTTATCAATTTGTTGAAGGTGGAACCTTAAATCAAGAGAGATGGACATTTTGATTATGTCACATGCTTCGTCATTCATATTATCACATTTGACTTTATTATCATCATTAGTAGGTTTTGTTTCATTTCCTAAGGTAATTTGGTACAAGCCTTTACTTCTTAATAAATCCTCCATACAAGATTTCCATTGGAAGTAGTTGGTGTTGGTAAGAAAAATATTACTTGAAGAAGCCATATTAAATATGTAGATAATATGGATTTAAAAACTAAAACTGATGATCTGGATGGAAAGATCTCAAAAAATTAGGCGGTTTAAAAAAAAATGGCATTGAAAACAAACTTCGGATGTAAAAGTTATGCCATTTAAAAAAAAGGCATAAACGATAACCAAAGGACCACGTGATGGTGTAAGTTTCTTTATGAAGTAACCCACTTTTATAAAAATAACTAGGGATCACTTTTACAATGAAGTTACTTTATAAAAGAAAATCTATATGCAAAATAAATAACTCTAAAAGTTACTTATAATGATTCACTTTTATACTTGAAGTGAAATACACTTTACAATGGAGCATGAAATTTTTCAAAAAAAAGTAACAAAAAGAGAGACTTGAACTCAAGACCTCTTACTTAGTAAGGAAACTTTTACCCAAGTGGGCTAGCAAAACATATTGTATTGTTTAGCAAGATGATTGTTGTTGTTGTTGTTGTTGTTGTTGATGATGATGATGATGATAATGAAGACGACCTTGGAGAGCGTTGTAAAAAAAACTCTTTTCACACAAGATTTTTTTTGTTTCTCGATGACAACAAGGGTTAGATCTCAGTTAGCTTACCCGAAAAATGAACTTTTTCCTATCTGTTTCGGATTTTCTAGGATCGCACAGGGAGCGGGGAAAAAAGAATATGCAAATCTAAAAGAGTAGCAACCCAGAAACAAAGAATATAAAACCGAAATAATACTCTGTAAAAAAATTAAAAAGGGTGTATAAGGATTTGTGCCTCTGAATCTAGCTGAAATGGTCGTATCTTAGGAAAACAAAAACCTTTTCGAGTGAAAAAAAAAAGAATTTGTGAATGAAACGAGTTCTCTAGACACAATGAAACAGTTCTTTCAACCCAGAAATGTACGAAAATGGAAGAAAAAAGAGATTCGGAAACTCATCTTCACGATATCGATCTACAACATGAGCGAGTCTTCAAGCACGCTCTGATACCATGTTCGACAACACAAGTATTCCAATAGAGAATGAAAAACTTCAGTAACCACTCACACAACTAGATGAAAGATAAACACACCGATGTTTTGATGTGGTAAAACCCCTACAGGGAAACATCCACGACCCCAACTAATGTGGCCATGTGGAGCATTTTATTAATGCAAAAGAAAAATATTATAGAGATATTTTACAAGAGAGTTTCTCACAATCGATCATCGTCAAATGACCCTCCATGCTCTTTAAATAGAGATCATGGACCAATTGGGTGTTAAGCCACAAATCAATGGTCGTTAAGATTGAGGAAAATATGAACCGTCAGATCACTCTATGTCGGGAACATATTGTGATCATCAGATTTCCTAACTACAAATCCATACTAAAGAAACACACTAATAAATACACTTTTACCTAAAAACACATTAGACCAAGTAGATATTAACTAACTCCTAAGTGTCTAAATATCCTAACATAATGCCCAAATGACCTTTTTTGAGGAGATTTTCCATGCGATGGGAACTGATGATATCAGGGGAGCCTGTTGTGATGCCTTGGAACTTATACTGTTGTCCCTCCTACTGGAATTGCATGGTTAAGTCCTTAAAATCCATGAGAATGGGGCCTAGAGTGCATAACCATTTAGCACTAAGAACAATGTCACAACCACCCATGTCTATATCAAACATATGGGATTTCAGGTGATATTGACCAATTTGGAGTCACACATTTTCACATCTTCCCCCACATTTCATGGAACCTACATTGGCAATCATGATTTGAAAATTATTGACAACACAGATGTAACAATTGTCTTCATGGGAAATGCAATGATGAATAAAATTATGGGTGCTACCATTGTCCACAAGGATGATGACTTTCCTATTTTTGATGTAACCAATTAATTTGAGAGTCTAGGGAGCAGAGAAGTCAGTGAGGGGATTGAGTGAAATCACCGGGTCAATGTCTGGTGGATTAGAGGGTGGATTTAGATCATATGGTGGTGGTAGTTCCTCCATAGGTGAAACAACAACATATTCTTCAGAAATATCCCTAGTCACAACCATAAAAAGCTTTTGTTCCTTACACTTGTGCCCAAGAAAATATTTTTCATCACAATTATAACAAAGACCCTTGAGTTAACGTTGAACCATTTCATAACTGGTTAATTTTTGGATCTTGAGGGGAGTTGCAGGAGGGGCATAATTGGTGGGTTTAGGGTGAGGAGGAAATGAGGGTTTGTGGGTCTAGGAGGATATAATCTATTGTGCTTCCTTGGCTCATTGGGTAGCTTCCAACCAAATCTAGGGGCATTCCATGAGAACACGGGCACAAATTTCATCTTTGAGGCCAATGATAAAGAATTCCCTAAAGAAGTCATCTGACATGACCTCTGTTTTGAAATCTAAGTGCTCAAATGCAACAATAAAGTCTTCCACTATCCCAGACTACTTTAACTTGGTCAAAAGGCCTAAATGGTGGGTGTCAGAGTCAAAGTGGTGATAAAGTTCAGCCACAAACTATGTCCAAGAAACATACCCTTAGCATTCCTTTTTTCACCATTGCCTCTATTTCCATTGTTCCAGATCCATATGTAGGACACCATAATCAAGTTTGGCTAAATCATCAGTAATGCCATGCAAAGAGAAATAATGTTCCATTTGGGTGACCTAGCCTGTGGGATTTGGTCCATCAAATTTGTTCACCTCGATTCTGGGAGGGTGAAGGTCTCAAGAAAAGTGGGTAGTATGAGAACCTTGGTAATGGGAAGAGTCATGGTCATCTAGATAATATGGGTTTTCAGAAGAGGAAGGGTTTTGGGAATGGCCCATGAAGTGTTCAAAGGTGGATTTGAGGTCTTTGAGGTATTTTATGTGGGAACATTTTTCCTTGAGGATCTTAATATTCTAATTTATCGAGCTAAGGTTGAAATTGATAGTCTTGATGTCTTCCTAGGTCTGGTGGGTGTCAACAATCAAGGTATTCAGTTCTTGGGCTTGTGTGGTAGCCATTTGGGAAAATGGGCAGGAAAATAGTATAGGGGAAACAAAAGGGGTCTGGAGGGGTGGGTGGGACCACTAAGAAGAAGGGTTTCAAATGATAGGTACCACTGCGATTAGGGTGAAAAGGAGGATCCAATGGGATAAGAGCCAAATAAGGGTGTCAGAGAAGGGTTAGGTCCACAAAAAAAAATGTGTTAAAAATGATAGGTATCACTGGAATTAGGGCGAAGAGAGGAACCTAATGGGATAGATCCCAAATAAGTGTGTTGGTGGGACCAATATACTTTTTTTCGAACTCCTGCAGAGTTATACTCTAGCCTGAATAATATTGCAGCGACAAAATGTCCAAATGATCAATAGGAAGAAATGTGTAGTAATTTCACAACAAAATGCAAAAGGCACAGTTGCGTGTCAATAGATCTTGTCTGTTTTGTTTTTCTTTCCATCCTAGAGGTAGGATATTCAGGGTTTCTACAAACAAGGGTTTTCCTTGTGCTATAACTCTCTGATATACGTGCGGGGTCCAACTATAGTACTTGACCCAATATATCAGGGCACCAACTAAGGAGGCTAGACCATGCCCTTAGTCATACTGCCCCACTACCTAGGTACAAGAGAGTATCTTCCCGAGTGTTGTTCTCAGTGGAACTATAATAGTTAGGTAGTCAATAAATTTATCTATGGAGGGCTTCAGGAGATCTAGGCCGATCTATACAGGTGTTGTCTGATGCACTACCACTCGAAGGGGTACCAACAGGGGTTACAAGGGTAGCCCACAAATGTGCGCTTGAGTACCACTTGTATTTCTTGTGTATATTACTCCCTGACCGCGGGTTTATGCACATAATGACAGATCTATGTAGCTTTAAGATGATGAAATACATCTCTACCCTAAAAAAATTTAACCCACAATTTTCTGTCGAAGAAGGTGCTCTGATACCACTTGTAGTATTCCAGATATAAAATAGTATGCAGAACATAAATATTTTAGTAGAGAAATGAAAAAGAAACAATGATATAACCAGAACAATACTAGAATAGTACCATAATAACACCAAAAAAATCACCTTGATTAATGATAACAATGTTCACTTGCCTTTTCGATGGGGAAACCTCCGACATAACAAAGCTCTATTATAATAATCTCCAAGACAATATTTATCATACCCTCTATTCTTATTTATACTAAATATATCTATCCAAAAGAACAATTTAGGTAAGTTCCTTCTATAAGCGGAAGTTTCTATTAGGTATTCTTACATTTGACTTATTCCTCCTTATTGATAGGCCTGATTAATATTGGACTTTATTACATGGAATTATATTATTTGTTAGGAACCAAATATCAATATAGCATAGAAAAACCTCAGAATAAGTACTCAACGCCTTGAAAAAGAGATAATTTTAGATAATAAGCCTCTTCGAGGGGGAAACCTCCTTTTACCCCACATAAATGTTCAAGGACAAGATGAATCCAAATGAAAATGTCTCCTTGGTATATATAAGAGACTAGGAGGTATAATTACAAATAATGGAATAAAGCTGACATAAATAAAATAACATTACTAATGTAATATGCCCCAATTAGGGGGTAATGAGCCAATATTAGGGCTTAACATGCCCCTCCCCTTGAGACAAGTGTTGTATGAAACACTTGAGAAAATCTGGATGCTTCTATATAAAAGACTCATCTTCCCAAGTGGAATCTTCAGCCGGTAGTTTCCTTCACTTAATGAGATACTCTGAAATGGATCTATTCCTCAGTTGGTGAATTCTTGTGTCAGTGATGGCTTCAGGCTCCAATATGATTTTTCCTTCCTCGTCAAGTTCTGGCAATATAGTTTGAACTGGGATCTTGTCGCCTATAACCTTGTTTAAGCATGAAACATGGAAAACTAGGTGTACTCATGAAGATGCAAGCAACTCCAATTTGTATTCCATAGTACCAATCTTTTGCAACATCTTATAAGGGCCATAGTACTTTGGTGATAATTTATTATCCTTCTTGTCTTGTTTGAGGGACATCTGTTTGTATGGTTGTAGTCTTAAAAACACCCAATCCCCTACTTCAAAACTTCTTTCACTACGATGTTGATTGGCTTGTTGTTTCATGCGATTCTGTGCCATGGTCAGGCTGTCCTTTAAGATTTGGAGAACTTGTTGTTGATGCTCAATGTGATCTTCCACTACTTGAACCTTAGATTTTTATTTTAGATAAGAAGTGATGGAAGGAGGGTGGTATCCATAGAGTGCCATAAATGGTGTCATTTTTGATGTAGTATGAAAGGAAGTGTTATACCACCATTCTGCCAAGGGTAACCATTTGAACCATTGTGTTTGTTTATCAGAGA
>ML794660.1:33303-68741 GCA_009831015.1 Picea engelmannii
TTATCCGTGTTATTTTTGTCACATCCTGGATATAGGGAAGTTGACCCTAGAGGTTCCTCGTACTTATGGAAGGAGGGGAGCTCGAGGCCCTAGATTATGGGCTCATCCCTTATGTATGTTGGACCTTTTTTACTCAAGCCGAGCACCAAGTGGAAGCCTGTTCGAGTGGCTCACCCGATTATGCCCTATCTGTTGAGCATGTGGTGTTTAATGAGCATACGAAATATCCAGAGCTGACAACACATCGCTAGCATACGACTTTCAACTCTGGTAATCCTTCTAAGGATTTCAAGGGGAATGCTTCTCCCATTCGCACCTCGCCATCTAAGTCTATATCTCTAGTGCAGAAAGAAGGAAAGTATAAGGGTTTTCATATTGGTGAGAATGGTGTATCCCTCGAAGACCCTATTCTCCTTCAAAGAAACTCCAAGTGTTTAAGGGAGTAGAAAGGAAGTTTTCAAATGGTTGTGGGGAAGGATATGTCAGTCGCGGAAGTGAAGAAATTTGCAAGGAGAACCCTTGTTGGTATTTTCAACAGTAAGGAATTTGATGACACTACTTTGAGAAGATGGATGGTAGAAAATTGGAAGTCGTCCCTCTGGTATGTTCCAGAGGCCCACATTCTTGTCATAAGATGGATGTGTTTCATTTTTAAATCAAAGGACGATTGTGGAGATATCTTGAGAAATAAATAGAACTAGGGACCATATGGAATGGTTTTAGGAATGTGGACAATAGAATTTGATCTAGAAAGGGAGGCAGTGGTAGTCAGGAGGGTCTGGGCCATCCTTCCATGCCTACCTCTCACTTTTTGGTCGAAAGAGGTGCTAGAGGTGATGGGAAATAAGCTAGGGGTATTTGTAGGGTTAGAACCTAATTGGGATTCCAAGGTCAATCCCAGGTGGTCCTGGATCCATATTGAAGTGGATGTACACAAAGGTTTTATAGGAATCCTGGATTTGGTATATGTATATCCTATTTGGAATCAAAAGATAGATTACTAGAAAATTCCATTATGGTGCTACGACTATCATGATATAGGCCATGTTCAGTCACAATGCAAGTGAGTATCACCATTGTTCAAAAGAAGTCCAAAGGTTTGGGTTAAAAGTAAAAAATAGGTGCACAAAGAAGAAGTCTTCCCAATCCCAAATGATAGAGAAGTGATGGCCTCATCTCAAATCTTTCGGGTGGCGAAGAGTCATCTCAGGTTCCTTTGGAGCCTCCTCAGAATGTGGATCCTCCAGGTATGAACTCATGTCTTCCCACTCCTCTCAATGATAAATAGACCCTTCTTCCTACCCCCTCTATCCCATTTTCTCCAATCTCTCCTAGGACAAGTGCTCCCCTGACATTTCCCCTATTCCCTCCCAAGAGAGTTATAATGGTGATTGTGTGATGGTAATACTAGCCAAGGCTAATGAAATAGTTGGTTCAATTCCCATTCAAGGAAAGAAGGTGGATTCCACTCCCTTGAGAAAGGGTTATGCCCTACACTCAAGAGGGAATCATAAGGATGTATCTCTGTCCAAAGGGGTTCTTTCTTTGAAACCGCCTCAATCCAACCTCATCGGTCGAAAATCCCACCTCCCGAGGCTCAAGAGAAGGAAGTGTTATATATTTACAAAGGAAATCAAGCCTCAATCGCTAGGGCCCTTAGAGAGGGGAATTCCCTAAAAAAACGCACGCAATGATAATCCTCTCTTTTAATGTGAGAGGGTTGGGGAGTTCTTGAAAAAAATATGCCCTCAAGAGACTCATCCAAAGCCTTAATCCATATGTAATTTTAATTCAATGAACAATGTGTTTTGGTGAAAGTATAAAGGTGTTCTAGCACCTTGTTTAAAAAATTGGTCGTTCTGCACCTTAGATGTTGATGGTCAATTGGGGGGATTTCTCACACAATAGAGCCCAACATGAAAATCCATATATTCTTATTCTTATCTCTCTGCACTTTTAGTTAAATTGATTTTCAAATATGTTTTTCTCTCCTTCTCCATTTTAAATATATGTGTCAGGTATGTGTTGGCATCCATTGTCATTTCTATCTTTTCCTTACAAGTTGCCTACACAAGGGTTTTGAACCCGCATTACTTGTCGCAATTTTTTAAATAAAACGACACTATTATCTTTCGCTTTCGCATACCTGCTGTTCGTTTTCATTTTCACGACTGCAAGCATGAAAAACTAGAGTTGGAATTCATGTTGATGGCATCAGAATGATCTTTTGGATTTTTATAAACCTATTTGTTTATGTGGTCATAACTCTTTTACCTCCAACTCACTACTAGTCAAACATTTATCAAAACACCAAACCACCACTCACTTTGCATTTAACTATTGTTAATATGGTTTCGATTTATAAATTCGTTGATGCAATGGTTATTTGATATGTTTGTGTCTTTGATGTAATCATTGGTGCAATGGTCGACATATTGGTGTTTCTTTTAAATCATACAAATGCCACTGTTTATTTAACATTTCAGATCGATTTTTTTGGTTATGCATGTCATGGTTTTTCAATGATTATTCGTTTGGCATGTTGTTTGCAATACTTTTGATATACACTATTGTGATTTGAATGAAACATTTACCAAGGCACCTTCGATTGTACAACTGACATGATAGTTTTACATAGTTCCAAATTACTACACCACCCTCGCACGCATAAGCATTAACGTTATGCCTTGCATTTCAGGCTGCCTCTGCTTTTTTTGGGGAAGATGTGGGAAAATGGTTCTGTGTCTACCCTGTCAAACCCCCTCACCGATTACCTTGTTGACCGTGTGCTATCTGCTATGGCTCCTGTAGTGAGAATCGAACCCAACGACGTCCAAACCTTGCTGTTATTTGATAATGCCCAAGAGGACCTAGTGAGGAATGGCTGGTTAGTTTTCATTGAAAAATTTGAGGTTTTCAACCTCGCAGTTGCTCAACAATTTGCACTCACATTCGATGGATGCAGGGCCAAAGTTGGGGACATCCAACTCAAATTGAACAAGGATTTCCTCAGCTCAACCACTGGTCTGCCAACCAAAGGGAAGAAATGGTTTAAAAATTCGAAGGTGGATGAAGTACCATGGCCGCTCCTATTTACCTTGAGGAAAATAAACAGTTGTGACAAAGGTATGCCAATTACAACTCTCAAGTCTAGGTGGCATGATTTGTTGGCCATTATTAAGAAATTCATTACGTGCGAGGGTAGATATAGTTTAGTTTTCCTATACCACCTCCGTCTGCTTATGAGTTTCATAGATTTTCCTTTGAATATGCCACATTTCCTCCTTCAGAGTTTGTATAAAATGGCTAAATGTTTCAAGAGGGAGAAAGCCGACTCCAGCCTCTTCCACCATTATTTAATTAAAATTATTATAATCCATCATTTGGGGTTGAGTGGCGACTGTTGGGAAGATTTCTTGTTGATAAATGGCTTTACCAGTCCTGAAATTGGACAAGTGGACAAAATTGTGGTCATCAAAACCCTTGTCGGGCCTGTCGTGCCCCCTCCTACACTCTTACCCGTTATTGAACCCTCGACCTACCCGACACCCTACCTGACTCATGTCTAAAAAAAAGTACTAAGCCTGTTAAGAGGCCTGCAAAGAAAAAGGGTAAGGGTAATAATGATGTCAATTGCAAGGGTAAGAAGGCTGCACACTGGGTATCAAGGTGTGCTCGCAATAAGCCTAAATAAAACACAGGCCAAAAACTGATTTTATTGAGTGAAGATTCAGATTCCGAAATCGAGCGGTTTCTGACTGAGGAGTATCCATACTCACACGACCTTTGTTCAGTCAAGCCCTATGACTACGTATCGAACCTCCTGTCGTGCCTTAGAGATGACCCCAACTTCCCCGTGATCAAACTCGACAATGGAACTGCTGGTAATTTAAGAGATTCCTCACCTGTAACTACACGGCCTGATCAACCACAGTGCAATGAATGCAACTCATGGCTCGACCGATATTATACAGACGTCCCTCTGCTCCAATCCAGAATCAAGTCCTTGGAGGCTCAAGTAAATGTGTTAACCAAAGAAAATGACAAACTGCAAGCTAATGATAAAAAGCAAAACACCACGGGCTCTATTGTTTTCAAAAATGTAGAGGCGACCACTGCCATTGTTAATTCAAAAATAACTTGATCGAATCGTATCCCTGAAACCAAGGTATGGTGTTTCAACAATGATTTTAGAATGATTTTGTTTGTTTTGAAGTAGCATAAACGATTTGTTTGCTTATCATATCTATTTCTATTATGATGGAATTGATACAATACGATTCTATTTGTAAATAATAACTAGCTACAGAATCGTGAGATTCTGTAGCTACTCATAAAATTTGAGTTTTTGTTGATTTTACAACTAAACACAATCTGAAATCGTGTATTTTTGTGCATCTACAGGTACACACAAATTTCAAAGGGAATTGGATCGATAGTGGCATATTTGAACATGTTTTTTTTTACACAGTTTTGGATTAGGTTGTTAGTCTTAGATAGAAATAGGAATTTGGGAGATTGTTCCCATATTTTTTGCAAATAGTTTTGATAATTTCCACAAGGAATGTTTTCATCCTGTGGCCTTTATATATCTATTAATTTTGTAAACAAACCATCACTGCTGGGAGCAAAGACTATGGATTGATGATTATTCAGACTGGAATGAAAGTGGATGTTTGTACGACTTTAGCTTTCAATACATTATACTTTTGTTCAAGTTTTAGTTCATTTCAATTTGTAATCAAATTATTGACTACTTTAGATATCAAAATTTGTTACAGGTTGATGTGATGTGATTTAAATAGCGTCCATATTTGATGTATCTCATTTTACATAGAACGATTATCCTATTTTAATTTAATGAACAAAAGGTTAATCTTCTTTGTTAAATGAGCAGTTATATACAAATCTTTGCAGTGGGATTTATCTTAATGTAATCATTTGTAAATTATAAAATTGTTGTTGCTACATCCTTTACCTGTTCTGTCGTTATCATTCAGAAGCATTGTTGCTTCGTGTTTATGCAAAGTATTGGAAAATCCGGTGCCGGTTGGCCTCATCGAACAGTGAACACAGATGCCTATGTACAGGACAAGTAGGAGGCGATAATTTTAGGTTAGTTTGCTATTTTATTTTGATAGATTAATTAATATGAGAATTCTCTGTAGTTTAGATAGATATACAGTACAGATTACTATTTTATTGCTTAGTTAGATAGTTGTTGTTTCATTTCTTTTTATAAAAGTTATAAAAATCCAAAAATACTAGCTTCGCTGTCATAAGAAAATTGATATATGATTTTCGCAGGATTTCGATTAAAAATTTGCAACTTGTGAATAATGTACATATAATAGAAATATTAATATATCTATGCACTGTATATTTAATAAGTAGAACTATTATTCTGTTAACCAGTAAAACTGTAAATATATGTTTGACTTGTATATAGGTTGCAGTAGCTATTTTTCACTTAGATTAGTTTCTTTAGCTTAGTTTTTCTTTCACTTTCCTAGGACTTAGATTGGCTAATGGAGCCACTAAAACCGTCAAAGTGGATTAATCCAAACGACTTGGGTTATTTAGACAACCCCGGACCGGATTCATTCCTCCATTTGACGAGCGGTCAATTTCGCTCGTCAACAAATGGCACTAGAAGGAGACCCTGAAAATTATTAATGGCACGAGGCGGTCGTAAGACTCCTCCACCACCCAACCACTCACCTATAGTGACAAGAAGTCATTCAAACAAAAACATCATCCCTCAAACAACAACCACATCAAATGACGATCTACGGATCACAGTTGAACCAGTAACCCCAAATCCTACAGGTGGTGACGTACAAGAGATTGTTCGCTAATCTCTCATAAGAACACATAGTGCCTTCGCCCATTTAAGGCAACCAAATAGACATTTGGACCAACCATTAGATTTCTCTGATATCAGAGAACAACTTGGAGTCACTAACCTCACTTTAAACCCTACAGATCCAATCCTCACTCCTGCAGCAGGAGGATCTGGAATACCACCCTCACCACCTCCATCATCCCCTTCTTCTTCTAGAGAAGAATCCTCTGACGAAGGTAGTTCTTCATCCCAACCTTCGACACCGCCCACACCAATGGCCAACCATAACAATCCTGCCAGACCTTGGCTCGACCAAGATGCAGTATTCGTACCCAGGCCTCAACATCCCTTACCCAAACATTCAAAGAAGTGGCTCCCCAAGTTCAACCCGGACTCTAAAAAGATCACTGAAGATCACATCAAAAAGTTTATGTTAGCCATTAGACTCTGTAATTTCGAGCATGAAGACTTAGTCTGTAGATTGTTCCCCTACACTTTCGAGGGCAATGCCTATACCTGGTACTTTGCCTAGCAGCCCCATACCATCGTGTCATGGGAGAATTTTGAATCCTGCTTTCTTGAGAAGTTTGGAGACGATAAGTCCCCAGAATTTCTAGTCATGGAGATTTCTAGTTTAAGAATGAACCCCAAAGAGAAAATCAAAGACTTTAACCAAAGATTCTTAACACTAAAGAACCGAATCCCTACAGATTCGATGTCTGCTGAGAATCTTATCATAGCATATTATACGAAAGCCTTACATCAAACTATAGCCATTTGGGTAAAGATATCCAAGAAATCCATGTTGTTAGAGGCCTTTGAAGAGGCCAGTCAAATTGAGAAAGACATCCTCAGCTTAAAAGACACTACTAGCAACGAAATAGAGACTAGTTCGTCTTCCAAAAAGAAAATCGAAATCCTCCCTAGACCTGTCCAAAACAAAACGATTCTAGAAGCCCAGGATAACTTGATTCCTCCTGAGATTCCTGAGGAAGTAGTCGAACAAGACACAGTTGAAGAAGATGAATCTTCTCCGAACATTTTTGGACACTTCTCGGATAGCATTTTTCAAGCTAATTTCGAGACAGTACATCCCTACAATACTAGGAGTAAGATAGCAAACAAACCTTCTTCTGAAAACACTACGACTTTACCCCCAAAACAGTCTAGATCAGATGAGACTAAACAGAGTCATGTAAACCCCAACTTAGATTATGATTTAGTTGAAGATCTAAAACATTTAAGGGCTAACATTTATGTTTATGAATTATTAAAATTTCTGTTTTTGCTACAAAAAATGTTACAAAATATTGCTGAGAACAACAAAAACGGTAATCCAAGCAGTAAAAAAGTTTTTCACAATAACCCAAAAGTTCCTCAGAAGGCCTCCACTAAGAAAAATTCCGATCCTCATGAGAAGAGAGACCTTCATGTAAATAATGTAACAAATGTAGATAAATTAGCTTTAGAGGCTGTGAGTAAAAATCCACAAGCTTCCGCCATTAGTACTCGCAGAAATATACCTCCATTTTTGTTAAATTTTGAAATCTTCAATAGGAACATGCATAATTGTATGGTAGACTCAGGAGCGTCATCCAATGCAATGCCATGGTCTGTGTGTCAGAAGAGTAATGCTGAAGTTGAACCATCCACCTTAAAGATCATCCAACTTGATCGAACTAGTGTTAAGGTTATAGGTGAATTAAGGAATGTGCTTATAAGATTATCGTCTAACCCCAAAGTTCATCAAGTGATTGATATTATTGTTGTGGATATTCCATAAGTTTATGGTTTATTTTTAAGAAGACACTGGTCAGAGCAGCTACACGGCTATTTCACGACAGTTTGGTCTCACTTGTGGCTGCCCGAGAACAGAAAGCCCAACAAAATCAAAGTAAATCGTGAACGTTACCTAAAGTTCATAGTGACAGATTTAAATGATCCCAATGAACCATTTACACCTTCTGCTGATTCACTCGAAATACAAGGAATGGATACCTTTTTCAGCAATTTCATGGCCGAGACTTCCGCTATCACTAACCCAGAACAAAAGTACGAGATTGTGGCATATATGCAGCCAGTAGTTTCTACCCAACAATCTCATGCACCCGAAAAAAATCAAATATGGTCTCTTTACTTTGACGGGTCGAAGTCCAAGGAAGGAGCTAGTGTGGGCTGCATTATTATTGATCCAACAGGTAACAAAACCCTGATTGCATGCATATTAGAGTTTGAATGTACAAACAACACAATAGAATATGAGGCTTTATTGCAAGGCCTAAGGAAAGCATTAGATATGAACATTCAAAATTTGACTGTCTTTGGCGATTCAGAAATCATGGTTAGAAAGGTAAGAGATTATATCCATTGTTTATCTCCGCTTCTTAAAAGCTACCAATCTGAGGTATGGAATTTGATGAATAAGTTTTCTTCTTTTAACATAAATTCTATTCCTAGATTGAATAATTCGGAAGTCGATTTGTTAACTAACGTAGCTTCAAAACTCTTTCCCGCAGAAGGCTTGTCCCCGAATGCATTCTCCGTCGAACTGTTGTTCAAGCCATCCACCCCTGACAACATCACGAATTGGAGAGTCTCCGATGACGATCAACAAATTATTAGTTTCCTGCATATGGAAGAAACTTTCCAAGGCGCAGTAATCGACGAATGCACTTATGACGAGAACCTTCACGATTTCACGGTAATACCAAATCCGAGATCTCCTGAATCTTCATTGGACATGGTAAATTCTATTCCTAGATATGTATTTAGATTAGAAAAAATTTATGATCTTCACAAAAAATTCAAAAAATCGGTCAATTGTAAAACAAATAGTTCCTCTTTATCGTATGAAAAAGTAAACTTGGGAACTAATGATAATCCACAGTGCAATAATTTAGGGGTGGGGTGTTCTAAACAAGAGAAAACAACGTTTATTAAATTGTTTAAGGAATTCAAAGATTTTTTGCATGGACTTATGACGACCTAAAAATCTTTTACCCTAACATCATACAACACGTCATTCCTATGAAACCCCGAACCTTGCCGTTTCAACAAAAGTTAAGAAAAATGCACCCTAAACTCGAACCGACCGTCAAAAAAGAATTAAATAAACTCCTAAATGCTAAGATAATTTTTCCAGTTAGGCACACACAATGGGTCTCTAATCTGGTCCCTGTCCGGAAGAAGAGTGGTGAAATCCAACTATGCATCGATTTCCGAAACCTTAATCGAGCGTCTGATAAAAACAACTACCCTATCCCACCCATGGAACATATCCTTCAACATGTATCTGGTTCTGAAAGATTATCCTTATTGGATGGTTTTTCAGGGTATAACCAAGTCCTGATGTCTCCTCCAGACCAACTTAAAACTACCTTCCGCACTCCATGGGGCACCTATGCTTATAGGAAAATGCCCTTTGGACTCATTAATGTTGGTGCCACTTTCCAGAGAGCGATGGACATCGCTTTCTGAGGCTTAATCAATCAATCTATCATAGTTTACCTAGATGATGTTACTGTATTCTCGAAAAACAAAGATGATCATCTATCTCATTTGAGATTCGTTCTACAGTGATGTCGTAAGTACGACATTTCCTTGAATCCTAAAAAATCTATCTTCGCAGTAGAACAAGGTAAGATTTTAGGATTTATTGTATCAAGCAAAGGGATGATTATCGACCCTGAAAGGAATCAATTCATCTCGAAACTCCCCCCTCCCTCGTCAAAAAAGTCTATGCAGTCTTTCTTAGGCCAGATAAACTTTGTCAGGAGATTCGTCCCTAGTTTCTCAGAAATGGGAGACCTTTACAGAACTTAATAAAAAAGGACACACAATATCATTGGGGACCCTTAGAAAACCAAGATTTTAATTCAATAAAAAAGGCCATAATAGACACTCCTTCTCTCATGAGCCCCGACTTTTCGCAAGACTTCACGCTCTACACATTTGTTTCCGACTGCTCCTACGCTGCTGTCCTAACTCAAAAGAACACTGAAAACAACGAAGTCCCAATTGCCTTTATGAGATCTGCTTTCAAAGGCGCAAAACTTAATTACCTAGCGGTAGATCAACAAGCCTATGCTGTTTTTAAAGCAGTAAAACACTTCCAATCTTATCTTTTGAAATATAGGACGAAAATTATTGTCCCTTACCCAACCGTCAGAAATCTGTTAGTGCAGAAAGAACTAGGCAAAAAGAGGGCGAACAGGGTCACCTTCTTACAAGAATATGACATAGAAATCACCCCAGCACAAATAGTGAGAGGCCAAGGCCTATGCAAGTTAGTCGCTGACTCAGCAGCAGGACAACAAGAAGAAAACGATATGTCAAACCTAGGACAACACAACCAAAATTCAATCTGTTGTGCACAAAACTCTGTTAGTCCCTGGTATGACGATATAAAATTATGTCTTGAACATGGGTCAGCCCCCCGTCACCTGGATCCCACTAAAAGAAGAGCGTTAAGATTAAAATCTGCCTCCTTTCAGTTTATTAATGGTATTATGTTTCGTCAAAATTTTGATGGAGTACTAATGCACTGTCTTGAGAAAGATGAAGCAGAAAAGGTCTTATTAGAATTGCACGCAGGAGAAGCTGGTGGGAATTTTGGTGGGGATACCACTGCCCATAAAGTATTAAGAGCAGGTTATTACTGGCCTACACTTTTTAGAGATGTTCATGCCTTGTGTCGCAAGTGTATTATTTGTCAAAAAGAATCCGGGTGGATACATAAATCAGCCTTCCCTTTGCAACCTGTTTCAGTAGACTCCCCTTTTCAGCAGTGGGGTCTTGATATTATAGGTCCAATCAATCCACCATCCTCACAACAACATAATTTTATCATAACGGCCACAGATTACTTCACCAGGTGGTCTGAAGCTGCGCCATTAAGATCTGTAAATACCAGTCAGGTAATTGCCTTTTTAAATTCAAATATTATTACTCGTTTTGGTATCCCTGACTGTTTAGTATTCGATAACGCTTCATATTTTTTGTCTCTTTAGATGAGTGAGTTCTCTCTAGAAAAAGGAATTAAATTAAAGTATTATGCTAGCTATTACCCTCAGGGCAATGGATTGGCAGAATCAACTAATAAGAATCTGATTAAAATCATCAAGAGAATGGTATCTGAAAATCACAAAAATTGGCATAATGCACTGTTAAACGCAATCTGGGTTGATAGAGTAACTCCGAAAACTGATGTGGGTAACTTTCCCTTCTTTCTCGTCTATGGCAGAGAAGCAATTCTTCCACCACATATTCTTCTTCCCTCACTGCAGCTATCACAGAAAATACAAGAAGAAAACTCCCCCCCTTTGGAGAATTGAATTAACACATTATTAAAACTAGAGGAGGTGAGGGCTCAAGCAAAACGAAAGTTAGATCAACATTAGCTTGTGGTTAAAAGATGGTTTGATTCCAACTCTGCCTCTGACAGAAAATTTGAAGTATGTGACCTTGTCCTGAAATGGGACAAACCACATGAGGGAAAGGGAGAGCATACGAAGTTTCAAAACTTATGGCTAGGACCGTTTTTAATTGCTGAGAAATTAGGTCCCATCTCTTTCAGATTACAGAGTCTAGAGGGACAGCCAGACACCTATCTGGTGAATGGCCAAGCTCTAAAAAGGTATTTTGCTTGATGACAACCCTGTGTACACTGTGTAAATATTTTCTTTCCTTGGTTTGCTTTTCATTTTCTTTTGTTGTTGTGGTTTTGATTTCTCCCTTACACTTATCAATTTTTACTTTTGAAATACACACACCTGCATTATGAACTTTTCAGACAAAGAAAAAAGAATTTGTTTTCTCTGAAATGACTGTTGAAAGATTTACTAAACATCAATTATGATATGCTTCTGAAATTTACAGCCATGTTAAAGAAGGCCTGTTGTTTGAAAAGAGTTTATTGATTTCAATTTGTAATTGAATCCTGTCACGATCATCCATTTTCTTCTTACAATGTCCTTGTTCCTTAAGAGAACAACTCAGAAGATGTCTCCCTACCTCCAATGTCGGTTTATTAACAAACCATCTCTAGATCTTAATGAAGGACAATTTAAAAAAAAAAATCTTTCTCAAGGTCTATAATTTATTAAAATATATCTAAAATATCATAATTTTTAGCGTCACCCCACTCAATTATATATCTTTAAAAACCAAATAAATCAATAAAAGAGCTGTGGGAAGTGCTTGCAAACCCGCCGAGATACTGAACAGGTCTGCCGGCAGCGGGTAAATGCATGTATGACGCCAAGATAACTTCGCCGGGGTACTGAACAGGCCCGTTGGCAGCGAAGCAATGTCGGGTATATGAAAATTTGCAAATATGGAACCTCTTGACCTTAAAATGTCCTTTATTCTGATCTGGAACTTCCTGGCAGGATACAGATACCAGAGTGGGTTAAATGGAAACCCTGTCGAGGATATGGACGCCTGCTGGAAGAAGTGGCTCTGTCAACAATATTGGAGATTTTATCTTTAATATCGTGAATCTCTTTTGTTAGGACTGTTATCAGTTTTCATCTTTCAAAATAACCAGCTGGAATTTTTATGATTAATGACGATGTTTAAACAATTTTCTGGTTGTTTTTGAGTTAGAATTATTCTCATTATCTTAATCTAGATTTGTTCGTTTGGCAGAGATAACTGCTTCTACCAGTGTGTCGCCATTGTTGGCAGCCATTGTCATTTATATCTTTTCCTTACAAGCTGCCTACACAAGGGTTTTGAACCTGCACTACTCGTCGCAATTTTTTAAATAAAACGACACTATTATCTTTTTCTTTCGCATACCTGCTGTTCGTTTTCATTTTCATGAATGCAAGCGTGAAAACCTAGAGTTGGAATTCATGTTGATGGAATCAAAATGATCTTTTGGATTTTTATAAACCTATTTGTTTATGTGGTCATAACTCTTTTACCTCCAACTCACTACTGGTCACACATTTATCAAAACACCAAACCACCACTCACTTTGCATTTAACTATTGTTAATATGGTTTCGATTTATAAATTCGTTGATGCAATGGTTATACGATATGTTGGTGTCTTTGATGTAATCATTGGTGCAATGGTCGACATATTGGTGTTTCTTTTAAATCATACAAATGCCATTGTTTATTTAACATTCGGATCGATTTTTTTGGTTATGCATGTCATGGTTTTTCAATGATTATTCGTTTTTCATGTTGTTTGCAATACTTTTGATATACACTATTGTGATTTGAATGAAACATTTACCAAGGCGTCATCAATTGTACAACTGACATGATAGTTTTGCATGGTTCCAAATTACTACACCACCCTTGCACGCATAAGCATTAACGTTCTGCCTTGCATTTCAGGCTGCCTCTACTTGTTTTGGGGAAGCTGCAGGAAAATGGTTCTGTATCTACCCTGTTGACCGTGTGCTATCTTCTATGGATCCTGTAGTGCGAATCGAACCCAACGACGTCCAAACCTTACTTTTATTTGATAACGCCCAAGAGGACCTAGTGAGGAATGGATGGTTAGTTTTTATTGAAAAATTCGAGGGTTTCAACCTCGCAGTCGCTCAACAATTTTCACTCACATTCGATGGATGCAGGGCCAAAGTTGGGGACATCCAACTCAAATTGAACGAGGATTTCCTCAGCTCAGCCACTGGTCTGCCAACCAAAGGGAAGAAATGGTTTAAAAATTCGAAGGTGGATGAAGTACCATGGCCGCTCCTGTTTACCTCGAGGAAAATCAATAGTTGTGACAAAGGTATGCCAGTTACAACTCTCAAGTCTAGGTGGCATGATTTGTTGGCCATTATTAAGAAATTCATTACATGCGAGGGTAGATACAGTTTAGTTTTCCTATACCACCTCCGACTCCTTATGAGTTTCATAGATTTTCCTTTGAATATGCCACATTTCCTCCTTCAGAGTTTGTATAAAATGGCTAAACGTTTCAAGAGGGAGAAAGTTGACTCCAGCCTCTTCCACCACTGTTTAATTAAAATTATCATAGTCCATCATTTGGGGTTGAGTGGCGACTGTTGGGAAGCTTTCTTATTGAGAAATGGCTTTACCAGTCCTGAAATTGGACAAGTGGACAAAACTGTGGTCACCGAAACCTTTGTCGGGCCTGTCGTGCCCCCTCCTACACTCTTACCCGCTGTTGAACCCTTGACCTACCCGACACCTTGCCTGACTCATGTCTAAAAAACAACACTAATTCTGTTAAGAGGCCTTCAAAGAAAAAGGGTAAGGGTAATAATGATGTCAATTGCAAGGGTAAGAAGGCTGCACGCTGGGTATCAAGGTGTGCTTGCAATAAGCCTAAATAAAACACAGGCCAAAAACCGATTTTATTGAGTGAAGATTCGGATTCCGAAATCGAGTGGTTTCTGACCGAGGAGTATCCATACTCACACGAACTTTGTTCAGTCAAGCACTATGACTACGTATCGAACCTCCCTCCGTGCCTTAGAGATGACCCCAACTTCCCTGGGATCAAACTCGATAGTGGAACTGCTGGTAATTTAAGAGATTCCTCACCTATAACTACACAACCTGATCAACCATAGTGAAATGAATGCAACTCATGGCTCAACCGATATTATACAGACGTCCCTCTGCTCCAATCCAGAATCAAGTCCTTGGAGGCTCAAGTAAATGTGTTAACCAAAGAAAATGACAAACTGCAAGCTAATGATAAAAAGAAAAAGACCACGGGCTCTGTTGTTTTCAAAAATGTAGAGGCGGCCACTACGATTGTTAATTCAAAAATAACTTGATCGAATCGTATCCCTGAAACCAAGGTATGGTATTTCAACAATGATTTTAGAATGATTTTGTTTGTTTTGAAGTAGCATAAACGATTTGTTTGCTTATCGTATCTATTTCTGTTATGATGGAATTGATACAATATGATTATGTTTGTAAATAATAACTAGCTATAGAATCGTGAGATTCTATAGCTAGTCATAAAATTTGAGTTTTTGTTGATTTTACAACTAAACACAATCTGAAATCGTGTATTTTTGTGCATCTACAGGTACACACGAATTTCAAAGGGAATTGGATTGATAGTGGCATCTTTGAACATGCTTTTTTTTACACATTTTTGGATTAGGTTGTTAGTCTTAGATAGAAATAGGAATTTGGGAGATTGTTCCCATATTTTTTACAAATAGTTTTGATAATTTCCACAAGGAATGTTTTCATCCTGTGGCCTTTATATATCTATTATTTTTGTAAACAAAAAATCATTGCTGGGAGAATAGACTATGGATTGATGATTATTCAGACTTGAATGAAAGTGGATGTTTGTACGGCTTTAGCTTTCAATACATTATACTTTTGTTCAAGTTTTAGTTCATTTCAATTTGTAATCAAATTATTGACTACTTTAGATATCAAAATTTGTTACAGGTTGATGTGATGTGATTTAAATAGCATCCATATTTGATGTATCTCATTTTACATACAACAATTATCCTGTTTTAATTTAATGAACAAAAGGTTAATCTTCTTTGTTAAATGATCAGTTATATACAAATCTTTGCAGTGGGATTTATCTTAATGTAATCATTTGTAAATTATAAAATTGTTGTTGCTACATCCTTTACCTGTTCGATCGTTAGCATTCAGAAGCGTTGTTGCTTCGTGTTTACGCAAAGTATTGGAAAATCCGGTGCGGGTTGGCCTCATCAAACAATGAACGCAGATGCCTATGTACAGGACAAGTAGGAGGCGATAATTTCAGGTTAGTTTGCTATTTTGTTTTGATAGTTTAATTAATATGAGAATTCTCTGTAGTTTAGATAGATATACAGTACAGATTACTATTTTATTGTTTAGTTAGATAGTTGTTGTTTCATTTATGTTTATAAAAGTTATAAAAATCCAAAAATACTAGCTTCGCTGTCATAAGAAAATTGATATATGATTTTCGCAGGTTTTCGATTAAAAATTTGCAACTTGTGAATACTGTACATATAATAGAAATATTAATATATATATGCACTGTATATTTAATAAGTAGAACTATTATTTTGTTAACGAGTAAAACTGTAAATACATGTTAGACTTGTATATAGGTTGCAGTCGTTGTTTTTCACTTAGATTAGTTTTTCTTTCACTTTCCTAGGACTTAGATCAGCTAACAGAGCCGCTAAACCCGTCGAAGTGGATTAATCCAAAAGGATTGGGTTATTTAGACAACCACGGACTGGATTCACTCCTCCAGTTGATGAGCGGTCAATTTCGCCTATCAACAGTATGCTGACAGGATCCCCTTTTGGGAAGAATTGGATAATCCAGGTGCTTTCAACGACCCTATCACTCTAGTTGGTGGAGAGCTTAATATTAATCTATGTCATAGAGAAGTGTGGGATGATATCGAAAGCGAGTATGTGCATAGATTTATTCATTACCTTTTTTTCCAATCACCATCTGGTGGATGTCGAACTAGTCAAACTGGTACCTACATGGTGTAAATTTCGTTAGGAAAAGGATTTCATAGCCAAATGGTTGGACAAATTATTTTATACCAAGGCCTTCCTTTCAGTAGGAATCCTTATTAATTCTTTGGTTGGTGAAGGAGGAATATCTGACCCTTTTCCTATTATCCTTAATCTAAAGTCAAATAAAGGCTCCCCTCCTACATTTCTCAAATTCAACTAGGTATGGTTGGAAGAAGAAGACTTCACCGATTTTATCAAAATTTCATGGCGGGGTTTAAAATATTCAGACCCCCCTTCCTTGATGCAACAATTAGTGGAGAATCTAGCCAAAGGCAAAAAAAACTATTAAAATTTGGCTCCCTATATACAAGGCTCGTAGTCGTAGAGAACTAATGGAAACGAAAAAGAAACTATCTGATCTCTATCAGGTAATAGATGAGGGAAACCTCAAAAAATCTCTTTTGAAGGAGCTCAAAGAATTGTAGGATACTTGGAACTCTTTTCTCGAGAAAGAATAAATTTCATGGAAATTGAGAAGTAGGGCTTTGTGGCTGAGGGCTGGTGATAACAATACTAAGTTTTATCATCAATTTTCCAACTATAGGAAAAATCTCAGTACTATATGGGAAATAAAAAAATGAGCAAGGAAGGATATTAAGTTCCTTTGAAGACGAAGCTAAAGTGAGGGTCAAATACTTTCAATCACTCTTCAAATCCCCTGTAGGGTCCCTCTCCAGGAAATTATGCAAGTGGTTTCCAAATTTCTAGTAATTTTTTTCAGAAGACGTGAACAAATATCTACATAAAGATGTTTTAGAAGAAAAAGTGAAATCAGATCTCTTCTACGTTGTTGGCACAAAGGTATACCCAGGGTTCAACGCTACAAGAGTGCACCAACAAATCCCTAACTACTAGCCCTTTTGACAACACCCATGAAGAAGATGAAGTCTCACCCGAGGTAGAGGCACGGGTGGTTGCAGAACTCAAATGTCTGCAACCTTAGATGGGACACAAATCTATGATTACATCTCTTATAGAGCACTTAGCATCGATTATCCATCAATATTCAGTCCTTATTATACTTCACAGATAGAACAGAGCATCGTAGTAGTCACTTAGATCTAAGGCAACTTAGCACTTAGCAATAGTAAACAGGTCAGATCCAGTAGTTCAGCACTAAGTATCTTCATACGTATCAGATCTACTATGTATACCTATCTAATAGGAACAAAGCATAAATGTATCCATCTATATATATCAAAGCACTTAGAAAAAGCATAGATAAGCACAACAAGTCAAGGCACAAAGCATAACACACATATTTACGTGGTTCACCCCCACCCTGGGGCTACGTCCACCAACTCTTCTTCTATATTATCGTCGACCAATCGGTTACAAGTACAAAGCCATAGAAACCCTTACTTCGCATAGGACAGAAGATCTGCGTGGCCTGCTAGATCCTTCTTCCTTTCCTTTCAGCAAAAATCCTTCTATGTATTTACACAGGGACCTTCACTAAGCTTTGCAAGTCAATACAGAATGCACAAAGCTCTAGATCACACAAATCTCTTCTTGGCACTTAGCCTATATCACATAGATACAACACAATCCTTCCTTTTTTACTAGATGTCTCTATGTATATTTATACATACAAAATGGGCCTAAGCATGGGTAAACCCATGGGTTGACATCCCTTTCCCATTACATATTCCCAAAACCCAAAAAGGGACCCGGAAGTGGGTTGATATCCCTTGATATATGCTTCGTCTGGCGCTCCATCTTCGATAGACTGTCGAAGTCCCAAAACCGGTCAAATATGACCAAGTAACTTCAAAACTTGGTCAAGGTCCAACATCCATGCAAAGAGGTAAAAGTCGATGACCTAATGGGTTCACAATGGAATTTTTCAAAATTTTCTATGATATAGTGAAAAACAACCTTCTTAGGATTGTAAGGGAATCTCAAAAGTCGGGAAAGATGTTGGGATCCTTTAACTCTATGTTTCTATGTGTAATCCCCAAAAAGAAGGATGGGATTTCCTTTGGGGATTATAGACCAATATCCTATTGCAATGTGAACTACAAGTTTGTGACAAAAATAATTGCTAGAAGATTGAAGTTGATCCTTAGTGAGTTAATATCAAAAGAGGAATTTGATTTTCTGCAAAATCATGAAACTCATGATGTTGTCATAGTGGTGCATGAAGTTTTCCACTCTATTAAAAAATTGAATCAAAACATTTATGTTGTGTTGTTTTGTCACAACAACAACAATTGCATGTCTAGATGAGCCTGCTAGACAAGACAAAAGTTTGTGAGTGGGATAAACAAGCCAAATACATGTATAAAAAAAAAAAAAAACTAAAACAACTAAGAGATAAGTGTTAGAAAGCATGAGAAAATTAGAACCATGAAAATCAAACAATGACCAACATAATGCTACCAATAGATCAATAGATTAGTAGGCAAAACACCGTAGAGAAAAATAGGGACTTATGAGTCCCCTCTTCCTCCTTGGGAGGGATCTTGAGTTCCCTAATGGAGAGCTCTTCATAAAATGGAAGAAATGGAAAATGGTGAACAACAACAATGCCTATTCCATCAAGAGGTGAGTGGAATGGCCTATTGCAATGGTGCTTGAAGGCTCCAAAGAGAAAAGAGGATTCTCAAGGGATAATTCTTGCAGCCTAACAATACTATCAAGATATTGGTTTCTTAGTGCACCCATGGCTCTTATTTATAGAATTCATACATGACAAAATGTAATTGGTTCATAGTGTGAACAAGGGCAGTTGATGTATGTTGATGTAGATAACCGCAGGGCTCTCGAGGGCGGTTGATAATGATAGATGACAGTTCTGAATGGTGAACAAACTCTGAAGTGAGGTAAGGATGACTGTAAGAATTGTCGATGACTCATAGGCATTGATGGCCTAATGAATTCAGAGGTCTTCAGTTGGTATGAAACAACTCCAATAGTCGCATAGTAAGACCCACTATAACATGAGAGTTTGTTGAAGTCAAATGTTATGGGGGTTAATAGAATCGGAGAGCGATGATTATTCTCTCCATGTCGTCCGAGACTCCTCATTGTAAAGGTAATGAGAGTCAATATATTTATGCCCTTCTGGGAACTGTGTTGATGTCGACAGAAATGGAGACACAACTCCAAGAATCAAAGGGATTCATGAAATCCACTGAGATGATATCAGGTACTGATGCGTAACATGAATGAAGTCAAGATTCGGGGGAGAATCAAGACTTCCCTTGGTTGGGTAATTTTTGAAGGATGATTGGAAGCAACCGTAAAATTGGATCTAGTGTCACAGGGATGACTAGATATGGGGTTAAACTGTGCCAGAGGCTAACAAAGTGGAAAAAATAAGAGATCATGGGTGTATGGACTTGGGATACTCGGGGTTTGTGAATGATGTTAGTATGAAAAGAGAGAGGATGCCCCAACCAAGGGAGACATGGGTTGTTTTTCCAGGAAAAAAGAAGGCCATCAAGGGCGACAACGAACAAAGATAAATAAATGTTGGAAACAAAGGATTTTTACAATTAACAAAGAAATAAAAAATAATTTGGGTTGAGTATATAGATATATAAATGACTTCCTCCATGAAATATGACTTGGCTTGTTAAGGCACAAGGTTGTGGAAAACAAATGGTGGAGGGTGGGGGTCCCATGGGTGGGTTTATGTATTAGGTAAGTGAATGGAGGACAATATGCAGATCAAAAAACTGATGGTGGATGATATGGAGGGATAATGATACTGCAGAGGTGCAGTCAATAGAACTGAAATGATATGACCTGGGATTCCATTGTGAAAGCTAGAAATATGATGAGAAGAAGTATGGGGTTCATTCTTGGAAGTGCATAAGACTATCTGGACTCCCATCCCTAGGGGGTGAAATCACCATGAGTGTCGAGTTGCTAAGGGGAACTATGAATGGGACAACTCATGTGGGGGAGGGTGCTACCAGGTGACAGTACCCAAATGCAACAAAGGTAACAGTACTGCAGAGCCAAATCTAAGGACCCTAAAGGTAAATGTCAAAGGGTATGACTGGGAGATGCAATTGATTGACAGAGGGAATAATTACATGCTAGTGTCAAACATATACCTAAAGGGGATGTAAACTTGAGGAACAAGTACCTGCACACATGAAAACCAAATACCTGACATCAACAATATATGATGATAATGAACATATAGCAGTTATTTGATAAAATTGAACATGAGCATGCGTCCCTGAATGTGACGTGAGAAAAATGCTCCTCCGAGGCCAAGTTCAGATGATGGCCCGGGGAATGTGAATGTGTAGATGGTGGGACCAAGATCCTGTGGCTAAGAACGAATAAGAAAACAAAGGCTCTGGGCTCCTGTAACAGAATGTGGAAGTTGGGAAAAAGGGGCTATATATGGCTGGTGGGCCCACAATGCTACCTCATTTGCACCTATCACCATAGCTGAATTGATGAGAATGTGCTGAGGATATTTGGAGATTGCATGAGTGCGAGACTACCGATTTGGGAGTGGCGAGAGACAAGTTAGTGGTCCTATCCTCCTACATTGTGTGAAATTCTTAGAATGTAGGTAGGGAATGTACGGAGGGCCATACAGGGTATTTTTTGGGTAGGGCCCACCAGTGCATGGGACAAGGAGGAATACCCACGCACCTATGCGTGGATATAATATCTTTTCTGGCATATAGTGTGAGGTTGTGCTTGACACAACCATGCATGTGGGCATGAGGGAGGGTAAAATAGGCGCTCATGAGATGTGCGCCTATCTGAATGACAGTTGCGCACTGATGCACGACTGTGTCTCAGACAGTTGTGCATTAATGCACAACTGTGCAAAGAACAGGCCTGCACGTGGGAGCACCTATCTAGGTGATAGCTACGCAGTGATGCATGGTTATTTTTCAGACAGTTACGTATGAGTGTGAAACTATGCAAAGAACAGGAAAACACATGTGCGCACCTTCTTGGGTGAAAGTCACGCACTGGAGGCAAGGCTAAGGGGTTTGAAATTTGTGATTTTTTTATGCTTTTTATGGATGATGAGGCTGATCAAGTGTTTCTATGTGTATGTAGGTGATCAACATATTCTGGATATTACGATGCCAGTGCACTAGAGGGAGTGATTGGGACCATGTACGAGAGATGGTGAGAGAGAAGTCAGGTGTGTAGAGACACTTGGAAGCCTATGGGTTACTCAAGTTCTTCGACTTCCCTCTGATACAGTCATAGGATTTCTTCCTTCAGTATCTGATTGCGATGTGGAGAACTGATCTGCAGTGCTTCATAGTGAGAGGACAACAGTTGAAATTATTGATCGTTGAGGATGTGTATTTCTTGACGGGGCTCCCATTATGTGGGATGGCCCTTCCTATTGACCCCTAGCTGCTGAGGGACGAGCGAGTGGGTGATTTGGAGATTCGCCACAGCTCAGGGCCGAACCTGATCTCAGGTTCAGTCATCTGGATTGAGGCGATCGATGACCTTTTGACAGAGTGCATCGCCGCTATGGTGGTGAGGATATATGGATCCTTGGGGACTCAGTGGATCACTAGAGGTCAACTGAGGATAGTGGAGCAGGTCCTTGATGGGGACCTTTTTTCCTGGCGTTTGCTTCTTCATACCAGGATGATGGGATAGGTGAACTAGTGTCAGTGATATGACTCCAAGGACTTTTATTTTGGGTCCATTATGGTGGCCTAGTTTCTAAAGAGGGTGCCCCTGTTGCGCCCGAGGATTCTTCTTGAGCCTGTGAGACCACGAGAGTCGTGACTGATGTGGTGGGCTGATTTGTTGGCCTAACATGACGGTGGAGAGGGTGGCCACTATTTCATGGCCATGGTGGCATGTGTGTGGCGACAGATGCCACAGGTGATATTGAGGTATCCATACGTTGGTATGGACTACCGACATGGCCCCGATATGATGCTACCTCCTAGGGAGGATTCTAATCAGAGAGGTATGTTTTTGGATTATGTTATGTGATTTTGATAGCTATCATTGATGATATATTTATATATGGATGTTGATACTATCTTTGGTGTTGGTTTGCAGATGTGGGACCCCCAAGCCGAGTGGCAGAGATGGTTGGGGAGCCGACTCTCCAAGGACTAGTGTGATCGCCGCCTATATATCCGAGGGTAGGACAAAGGCGAAGATGAGATGACGTTGGTGTTGGACCAACACATGAGCCACAAGCAGAGGGTGGAGGGATGTTGGAGGACTTGAGCTGCGACTTCAAGCGAGTGTTACAGGGTGTACCAGAGGGTATGTGGTCCCATATCCAGGATGAGGAGGTCCTGGAGCAGTGTGTGAGTGTACCAACGGAGTGGCAGAATCTGATCCGCCGAGAGGAAGTAGTGAGGGAAACAATGACTAGGCAACTGCCTCCTAGACCTGGAGCCCCCCCAGCTGGTGGGGTGCCTCCAATTGACAAAGGACCTAGGGGGGGAGCTCTAGACACACCATGAGTGTCGGGTTTTGTATATAGAGGCTTGGGATCCCATTTTGTATAGGGTAGTTGATACCCATTTTTTATAGGGTAGTGGATACCCATTTTTGTAGCTATAGGGGTGGGGGCACTCACTTGCATATGAGGGATGTATATGTATTTTTTGTAAACACTTACGACACTTTTATTATATATATATATATATATATATATATATATGGACATATATTTTTTGGATCATTCATGTCTCCATGTGTTTATGTTTTATGCTTATGATGTTTGTTCTATGTGTTATGACAAATGTATGGTGATTATGTATAAAATGATGTTTAATGTGATAAATTCCAATCTAATACAAGGTTATCCATGTTATCTTCTACATGATTAAATTGTCTTGGAATATGTGTAAATGTGATTGAATCAAAGTTGCAAGATAATAGTCTAACTTGCAGGTATTTGCAAAAGAGGCAAGGATCATGAATGCGATATACATTGTTGAGATGCAGGACAACAAGATGGGAATATAATAGAATGCTAAGGTGACAAATGTGGCGATGACTGGCCTCGACGAGGAGACCAATGACATCATCATATTCAGCTTGGTTGTTGGTGACCAAGCCCAAACATATGTCACTAGAGTGGAGCAGTAAATGTGAGGGGGTATAGAGGGCCCAAGCGGTCGAAGCGAGATTTTGCGTCTAGCAACTGGCACCGTCGGTGCAACTAATGTGGTAGGATGATGGATGATGCATATGTTAATAACACATATGATAGATCAGACATGAGGAATGATGGTGGAAAAAAAGACTAAAAACTCTACAAATGTGTACAAATAAAAACTGAAGGTAGGATGGCTATGCTCAGGTGTAAAATTTCATTAAGTACAATCCATTGACGAGTTTGGTGAGAGGGTAGCCTTCTGGAGAGGCCAGGATGTAGGCGCCTTTAGTGAGTCAGTGTTAGACACTATAGGTTCCATGCCATAATGACTTGAATTTCCCATGACCGAGGGTATCATGGGTTATATCGTGGGTGATATCGTAGGCTAACAGGAGATCCCCTTCGATGAATGAGCGAAGGTTGACTTGGTGGTCGAAGGTGGATTTGGATTGTTTTTTATCTCCCTCATTGTTTTGTAATGAAGATCGACGATATTCATCCAATGACTCTCAGGTCAGCAGACGCTGCTCCATTAGAGAAGTGTTGGGTAATAGCTCAATGACAATGCGTAATGTGGGGATTTCACATTCTATTGGGAGGGTGGATTCGATCGCATGGACGAGGTGGAACGGTGTAAATCGGTGGCATTTTTTACTGCCGTGCGATAAGCCCATAATGCGGAAAACAACATATGATGCTAGTTGGTCTTATGTTTGTTGACGGTATGTTGTAGCATGGTTTTGAGGAATTTGTTGATAGCCTCGACCTATCCATTGGACTGAGAGTAGTATGGGGAGACAAACTCATGGGAGAGGCCTAACTTTGATGAGAGTTCTGCAAATATCTCTTTCTCAAAGTATTTACCGTGATCAGACACTAACTGTAGTGGGACTCTGAATCGGGTAATGAAGTGGTTGACTAAAAAACATGTTGTTGTGTTGACGGTCTTGTTGAAAGTGGGAATGGATTCAGCCCATTTGGTAAAGTAATCTACTGCCATGACAATGTACTTCTGTCCATTATTGGATGGAGGATGGAAAGTCATGAAGTCTATGCCACATTTTCAGAAGGGGTCGACAGTGATGACTGGGTGTAGAAGAGCTGGTGGCACTCATGATTTGTTTGCATAAAGCTAGCATTTGTTGCATTGCTTGATAGCATGGATGTAGTCATGAAACAACGTGGGCTCGAAGTACCTTGCTCGAATGATTTTTTGGGCGATGGACATACCCGAAAGGTGAGAACCGCAAGAATCTCTATGGAAATCGTTCAATACTCTGTCAGCTTCATCGATGGTCAGACATCGACAAAGAATGGTGTCGACCCCATGTCGATAGAGGATGTCTCTGATGAGGAGGTATCGAGGGGACTGATGCGAAATACATTGACGATCATCTCAAGAGAGATGAGACCCAAAAAAATTTGTCCGCAGATAGGCGAGGAGGTCACCATACCAGGGGTCATCAGAGGGGATGAAGAAGAGGTGTTCATTGGCAAAATCCATATTGATGAGGGAAGATATAGCGTCTGAGGGAAAAGTTGTAATGAGTTTGACAAGGAAAATCACTTTCTTTCTTTTGGGAGTTGAGAAATCTAGGTCATATTCCTGGAGGATAATGATCCATTGGGAAAATTTTCCATTAATTTGTCATTGACCAAGCAAGTACTGCATGGGGTTGGAATATACTATGACCTAGGTAGTTCGAAGTAGGATATAATGGCACAATTTTTGGACTGCGAGGATAACTGCTAGGGAAAGTTTCTCATCATGATTATATTTCAAGGGTGGCCCTGAAATATTTTTGCTAATGCAATAAATGGCATGTTCATGCCCATCATCCCCTAATTGGAAAAGGACTCCTGCTACTGAGACGATTGAGGATGACAAGTAGAGGATGTAATCGCGATCATAGTCTATGGGACTAATCAAAGGGGTATTGGATAAGGTGAATTTTAAATCATCAAAAGTTGTTTGAGAATGTTCGTCCCATCAAAATGGGATATCATGATGTAGGAGGCAGAGGAAACCATGCTCTTGAGTGGTGTAGTATGGGACAAAGTGACGTAGAAAGTTGGCTTTGCCTGGCAAGATCTGTAGTTGGCGTAAATTCCTAAGTGGTGGAATTTTTGTGATAGCTTGGACCTTTAGGGGGACCATCGTGATGCCATGTTTGGAAACAATGAACCCAAGGAGGCATCTGATAGTGACACAAAAAACACACTTGAGGGGGTTCAAGAGGATATTTTATTGGCAACATCATTGGAAAATGATGTGTAAGTCATCTAAATGTAAAGTTCGATGTTTGGATCAAGCAGTGAGGTCATCCAAATAAGCAAGGATGATGCGATAAAGATCATGGAAAATGTAGGTCATGACCATTTGGAACATAGAACCTGTGTTCTTAAGTCCAAAAGGCATGACGCAATACGAAAAGGTACCCCACAGAGTAGTAAAAGTGGTTTAATATAGATCTACTGGATGGATTTGGATTTGATTGTAGCCGGGGAACCCATCCATAAAGGATAGTGCCTCATGGATGACACAGTCTTCGATAATTTGGTCGATGAAAGTGGATGGAAATTTTCCTTTGGAACAAGCGTGGTTGAGATCGCGAAAGTTTGTACAGACGTGAATAGTGCCCTATTTTTTGTTAACGGGGATGGGGTTGGAGACCCATGAAGTGTACATAATGGGGTATATGAACTCGACAGAGCGTAACTTGTCAATTTTGGCTTTGATAGCCACAACTTTGGATGGGTGAAGAGGGCGTTGCTTTTGACGAACTAGGGAGAAATCTGGCCAAGTATCGATTTGATGTTCTACTATAGATGGATCAAGGTCGGGAATATCCATATATGACTAGGCAAAAATATATCAATATTCTTGAAAGAGAGATTTTCAAGCCATGAGTTATTCAAGGGAGCATGCCGCGCCAATGGTGGTTTCTTCTACGATTCCCGATTTAATGGAAATGCCAATTTTGACGGTGGGGGAGATTTTGGGCATGTTTCCTTCTACAAAAGAATCTGGGGCAGGGATAGGGTTGTTGAAATAGTTTATATGCCCTAGGGGAACAAAATCCTTGGTTTTCATTGCACACATGGAGGCTTGGGTGGGAGGATGAAAGGCCTCCTGTGAGAGGAAAAGCGTTCGATGATGGGGTACGTTCCATGGGCAATCAAGGGTAGTGAGTTCCTCCAAGATATATTCATCGTAGTGGAAAATGAAATAATACATGGGATCCTGGGAGGTGAATGGGGGGATGGTCAATGGGTAAGAATTGTTGTCCTCAAGTGGTGAGGACACATACATGATATTGTGTACATGGTGCGAGGGACCGTTGGACATAAAGTGAATGTCTTGATACTGTGGAGGGTAACTCGTTTGCGTGGGGTTTGTCGATGAAATATAACGAATGTCAGTGATGTGAGCCTCAGTAAGGGGTGGGTGAGAGGGATCTAGCCGATATGTTTGGTGTGTTGTGGCTAACATTTGGAGAAATTGAGGTAGATATGGGAAATGATGAGTGTAGTGGTCATTATCTAAAAAGATGGCACAAGTGAATTTGGTTCTCAACCCTTTATTGCTTGCGGTGGAGGATTTCGTAGTACCGGTGGATGTACTTGGTAGAGTGGGGAGAAATGTGGTTTCTCTAGGGAGTTGGATCATATTCCATAACTCATGAAGAGAAGTAAATCTATTAGTGGGGTGTCCTTCTCTTTTGCATAGTTCGCAAGGAGGTTGAACTCAGGGAGGAAGTGGAGCTATGGGCTCTTTCTTCTTTTGTTTTCCCCCAGTAGTGGTGGTGGTGCCAACATTTGGGGGTGAGGGTGGTGTGGTAGGAGACTGTACTGGGATATGCATCGATATTCCCTCTGTATGAGGAGGGAGAGATGGTGGAGGAACCATCGTGAGTGGATGAAGATACCATACGGGGATGGAAAGCACCATGTTAGGAAGGGTAAGGGTCGCAACTACCTAGAATGCTTGGACTCCAGGTGGGGGGTAGAAGAAGGGAATTTGGATAATGGCTTGGGGAACTGTCTCCCAAATCGGGATTTTCCCTTGGAAGTGGGGAAAATATGGGATAAGTGGTGCAGTGGGGTTCTCAGGGAATTCCTAAGGCAATAGTTCTCCAACTGGTGGAACTTTGATGTGGGGAGGTACCTCGATGGGAGGCGTATTGGCTCTAATATCAGTTCTATTAGAAGATACTACACACACTTGTGTTGAGGGGTGTAGGAGAGGTGGTGCTCCATGATATTCCCCCAGCAAGGAGGGGTCCTTGAAGATTCCAAGACCCATGTCAATGAACGAAAAAATGTTTGAGCTAGTGAGGACAAGGGGAAGAATGTTATCGATGTTGGGGGGATGGTTAGGCTCATAATGTGTAATTTGGTTGATGGTGATGATTTTTCCATTGTGGGAGAACATCATCGTTTGAAACACAGAAGAGGCCACCACCTTCATAACATACATGTATCTACGTCCAAACAAGATGTTGTAATCAAGAAGGGCGTTGATAACTTCAATGTCGATTAAAATGGTTTTTCCCCTAAGTTCTACAGGGAAATTTTGAAAGAGCTCTTCAAAGGATGACGACCGACCATCATAAGCTCGCAGGGTGATGGAAGATGGTACTAGCTCAGGGGAGCCGAGTTTTTTCCATACTACTTTGGACATGATGCATGTGGATGCACCTTCATCGATGATACATCGATGAACTGTGATGTTCTAGATATTAATTGGTATCTGGAAAGATACCAGGGTGGGGAGGCATGGTTCTACGCTATCTAGATCAAACGTGATGAGTCTAGTATCTGCTGGGTCGATTTCCCCCAAGGTGGAAAGCAAGGATTTTCGCTAAGTTGGACAGGTTTGGAGGACCTCCAATACAGACATGGCTGCAGGATATTGTGCTAAGTCATTGACCAGACTGTAGTTATGGGATGCCCTAGGATGAGGGTTATGTATATTTCTTCGTAAAGGAATTCATGTTATACAAGGGTTTGGTTCAGTGTTAGGGTGTGGAATCATCAGTGGTTGTTTGAATGTAGATGGATTCATTTCCGAGGTGGTTAGGGTAGATTCAAGGGGACCACCATATTGGCAACCGCTTGTTTACAGAAGAATCTCTTCTTCGTTGGTAAGGAGGATGTTACGATCAACCAGATTGCCAAGTTGATTGGGACCTAAGCTTTGATACTGTCCCATTTGGGGTGTAGCATGGTGTACCTCCTATTGGGTATTCATCACACCTTGGTGTAGAATAGGGTTTTGCAAAATGGTCGGAGGTGGCTGTTGCTAGTACTGTTGTGGGGCCTGTTGAGGGGTAGGCAACACTGGAGGACGTTGCACGTTCATGGATTCTTTCATCCATTTGAAGTCAACAATTTGGGGGAAATGGTGTGTATAATGTCCATACTCACCACATAGAGTGCAAGGGAAGTTATTCCATAGGTTATTGTTCCTCCCTTGTCGTGGTTGATTGTTATTGTTTCCCCCTTGGGGGTTTTGGTTTCCTTGATTCTGGTTTCCCCCAGCATGAGGGTTTTGTTGGGGGTTATTTCCTCCTAGTATCAGGTTGTTATTGTTTCGGTTTGTCTCTTTCTTCTTGGAATTATTCGGAGGATGGGTCGGATTTGTCATATTCATTTGTTCAAAATTTTGAATTTGTTGAATGAGAGAGGGTTGAACAAAGTTAACACTGGCATGTGGTTGTCTTCTCCATTGTGGTTATCATATTTTCCTTTTTCTGGTTGTACTTCTCCATTGTGTTAGCGCTTTGTAAACTTCGTTCAGTTGAGAAAATGAATGAAAGAGAAAACCTACAAACCAAATTTTAGGTCGAAAACTAGCCTTTCTGACCCGGAGAGGGCTCTCTCTAAAACTTCGTCTCATTACAGGTTGTTGAGGACAAGTTATGAATTGATCTTAATCATTTTCAAACTTTACTTGGCTAAAGTAAAGTATACGGGAATATCACCCTATGTTTATAGCCAACAAAAATATATATCCTAACTCACAAGTATTAATTACAAGTGCTTAGGCTAGTCTTCTATCAACAAAAAGCTTGCTGAAAATTCACTTTTTATGTATTTTTTTGAAAATATCAGTTGCTGAAATAAATGTAAGAAAAAAAGTAAAGACACCAAGGTCATAATCAATGGAAATGAGACATAAAGCAATCCCTTATTTCATTTAAATTCACCAAAGAGTCACTGTCTTTAAAAAACTTCATACAAAAATCTTGGAACAAAGTCAAACTTAGAAATCCTCGATGGAACATACAAAAGGACCTCTGACAGAAAACCAAAACTGAACTCTAAAATCTGGATCAGCTTGCCACATATTGCTGCCCACTTGACTTTGCACAATATCCTTTATCAGTCATGAAAGTTAATTCACAAACAGACAAATCTACATAGACTATCAAAGACCGATCGACACCTTTAAAGAACAAGTGTCTGAATGATTTGATTCAACCCTGAATGTTGTTGTCTACAATAAGACCCTGCTATCACAAAAGAGAATTAGGCTATGATGAATATATGAATGAATGAAAACTGAACTATCTCAACATAAATCAAAGAGAAAACCTTAGCATGCTTTGTGCTTCTATCCTCCTTTGTTCCTCTCCTTAGTTCAACCTTTAACAATTTAGAATTGGTTAGAGTAGTTGAACTAACTTATTAGTTAAGTTGACATAAGGCCTTAACTAACTTTAGTTAGGGGGACCAGTAGTAATTATAATAAGGATCATCATTAAATAATAACTAGTAGGTGGGAACCCTTGTGAATCCCTTTAGTTCATAACCATCCTACCATCATAACATAATCCATTAGTTAAGCAAACACACTTCCTTGTGCCTCCCATCAACATTTATTATTTTGGCAATTTCAACTCATGAAAATTGAAATTATTTCAAAAATAATACTCCATATATTCAAAATAAAACATGCTACCCAAAATCCCCGAAGTCAACCTGTCATTGCGGGACTTGTAAAGGAGACCCTTCAGGCCTAGTTAGAGCTACTTCCTGCCCAATCCAACAGAAGAATCCTTCATTTGTAATCAATTAGAAAATAGTCTCTTTTAATAGCCATGCAGGACAACTCTTAAAATATGAAATAGATTTGGCTCAGAATGTATCAGGCTCATGCAATCCAATACATACAAATTGTTTTAACGTTAATCAATGAGCAGGGGGGTGGAAAAAATGTTCGAGGATACATGAGGGGTTTGTAATTAGTGAAAATATGATATAATGAAAGGGAAGAGATATGGTCACTGCTCAATGATAACAACAATCAACTGTAAACAAACCAATAAACCTCACTGCAATCCACACATAGTTTTTCCACTTTTATCCAATCTAACACAAAATCTTCCTTAGTTGTGATCAATATCAGAACAAGGGGTGAACAAAATGAATATGGGATATGTGAGGGGTTTATAATTAGAAAAAAATGAGATAATGAGGGGGAAAGAAAAATTTTACCATTCATAAGATTAATCAAGCAATCCATAACATATTTGTAGTAAGGAAAATATGCATCAACCAACAATCGGATGACTGAGTAATAGTTATTGTACATTTTCCTAATTTCACTGCCCATTAATATCCAACATAGTTCCATTACAACAGAAGTACTCCACACTCTTTGCAAGAGGTTCTTTCCCTCTTATTTGTACGTTCTACATTTTATAACAGTTAACAACAACACTCATTTCCAATCTATAGGTTTTAACATCCATCGCCACTATACAATTTCCAAGTTCACATCTATATTTCCAAGTAGTGTTCCCAAAGATAACAATGAAGTCTCCATTTCTGTAATAGAACCAATCAATATCTATGATGATATTCATCCTCATACGTATATATGCAATGGAAAATTTGAAATGATCAAGACCTCACATGCCATGCTTGAAAAACAATTAACGATAACCGACAATCAACATTTAGACACAGGCTATGCAGAAGTAAATTTCTGAAACCATGCAACCATGCCACTGTGAAACAAATATTTCAGTGCGACCTAAAACCAAGCCAAACATTCCAAACAACTGTCATCAACATTGATCAATTTGCAAAAAGATAACGCACTTAGAATTCAGGAGTATTACTGGGCATACAAAAAAGACATCTATATTATACATGGTGCACAACTAAGAGGATTCCACAGTGTCATAATTCCCAAAACCACACAATGATATGTAACCATGATATAACTCAACAATACATTCTGGGCCATTTATTAAGCCACCTGTGAGTGACCAGGCCGCACACATTCAAGTGTATTCTACCAATGACAAAAAAATGAAATAAACATATCCAATCCAATCTTCTAATTCTAAAAACATCATCTATAGGACACGACATGTGTGAACACCACCAAACCCCTGTGACTAATGCAAACCATTATCATAACATCATGAGAGCCACTCTAATGGTCATATAATAACCAACAATTTGACACTGTGATAAGGGAAACAAAAGGCCAACAAGCGTGATAACAGTGTATACCCATGAACCAAAAAGGAAACGACAGAGGCCCTTTCATAATAAAAACAAATAGATTCCTTGACTACAGGTTGACGATTGTGACTCTTAGAAGTGCAATTGGCAATGCGGGGCTCATGCCATTACCACAGAGGTAGTGGTCAACACCATACTAACATGACTGTTATACGAATCATGGGTGAGCATGTATTCGAAGTTAAAGACCACAATAAACTTAACATGTCCGACAGACTCCTTATGCAGCTCCGGTCTAGAGGGTTTATGGGTTTGCAAAGTAGCCATCACAGGAAGGAAGGGAGGCACCGACCATGGTGGATATTCGAACTAAAGGCACGCGCTCAAGGAGGACCATGATGCTTGTGTGTGGGAAGCATTTCCTTGATAGAGTTGGACAGGGTTCTAGTTAAACCCAGGAACCGCGAAGATAATCATATATTCATCTTTTCAAAGAAAAACCTTGAAACAAAATGTAGTGGTAAAAAAATCTATCACCCAAGAGACCAACAAATTTGATGAACCCACAACAATTATACGCAGAACCATTGATTTTCCATTAAGTCGAAACCACACAGTTGCAATACTCAAGACAACACAAACCCATACAACCGAGCCAAAAATATTTCATAACCAGAGTGAAGTCAGGAATGGCCCAAAGAGACATACCTGTTAATCAAAGACCTTAAGATGAGAGGTGGTCGAGCGGTTTCAATCTGCCCAAAATTTGGAGCGCAATCACAAAAGCCAAATCAAACAACAGTTTGATTAGGGTGATGGCCAACTAGAAGGGTAAAGGTGATGTGCAGTAAATGCACATCGCTTCCACCTATCTCACATTTACTCTATAGTACATGCTAACGAGCCTTCATTAACACCATTAATCAACCAATGCATTGAGAATATCAATTCATTAACCATAGCATAGTCCATTAAAAAATGCAAAGCCAATGCTTCCATAAGCCACTAGGATTATAACATATGCATATTGGTACCGATTGCATCAATCAACATGTAACCCATGTATTACCACTTGCCAAGAATGCGCCACCAAAACTTCCATGATATGCATATCACAATTAATCATTTTTTCTTAAAATGCCATTCCTTGTTAACTAAGGCTTAACAAATATTTTATGCATGTAGTGTTTCAGACTAGGTTCCTTTGCATTGTAATACTTTGCCCTCTTTTAAAAAAAAATTCCCTTCATGTGACTTTACTAACAGGTTTGTTGTGTGGGTGCGAGAAGAACCATACCATATATGAATAACAGGTTGTTGTGTCATGAAGGGACAACATATGACAACTTAACTCATATCAATGAACACCATATTAATATCAACCATGTAATTTCTCTAGCTCAGCATCATAACATGAACAAACTCGCTACTAAATAATTCCAGGGGGTCCCACCTACTAGTATTATTTAGTTTTATAATAATATCTTTAGCAACACTTTGTGGGAAAAACTACGTTGGCATTTTCAATCGTCAACAAACTGGTGAATCCACAAGGAAATTTGTTTTTAATAGATTAGAACTCAGAACCCATGGTTTCACAAACCAAGGAAAGTAATCTCAAGAAGACGTAATTCGAATGGTTATGCAACAGGGGGAAGTGAGCAGATTTAATGGAAAGATGACCGGGAATTTGGGAATAACTGATGAAAAATGTTTAAGTATGAGGGTTTTTTTTACCACTGTATGCATAACCCATTGACCAGAATATGTTCTTTGACCTCCAAGGAGGAAAATTTCCATATTTGCTCTTAACTCTCAATGGATGAAGAAATGGCGGGGAGAAGCGAGAGATAAACAATTATTTATAAAACAATAGTGGAAATGTATAGAAATTTCAAGGGTCATTTAGAGATGACACCCTAACAACTGTGTAAGCTTGATCGTTATTGACTAACAATTCTTTTGTGGAGGCATCGCTGTGGCAAAACTAATCCAACCTTCTACCTTGAACAAATCTTAAAAGATGATAAAGACAAAAATTGTCACAGGAGTAATAATGCAGAAAATAGAGTAGCAGCAATAAGAGACAACGGTAAAAGATAGAAAAACAATGTAGTAAAAGGTCAACTCAGAAAGAAGAAACCTGTAAGAAGAAAAGGAGGCACAAAAAATTGAAAGCAGATCTAAAATACTAGTATACAGAATAAAACCAAACAACATAGATATTTTTACATTGGTTCCACATAATGATTCAAGTGAGAACCGTTAGTGCTATAGGAAAACAATCGCTCTTGCAAATATTTTAGAATGTAAGAATTTGTACCTAAGACAAAAGCAATCTTGAAAGGACCCAACCATAATTTCTAAAATTTTGAATGTCTTCCTCTATGAGCATGAGACGAATCCCACAACATAACTTTTTCATTGACCTGAAACTTGGCAGTTTTGATGCTTTTGTTGAAATATTTCTTAACGGTCTACTATCTCCTTTTAATATTATCCAAAGCAAACATTATTTTTTCTTACAAAGCTAGTAATGCATTTACTCTTTGTGAAACATCTGAAGAATTTAATTCTTCGGTCTGCAACATCAACCTTAAGGAAGAAAGTTCCAGCTCGGTTGGAAGGAGGGATTCTTGGCCATAAACCAACTAAAAAGGTGTACAACCAGTACTTACTTTGGCGGTAGTTCGATCTTCCCAGAGGGCATAAGTGAGGAGAGTGTGCCACTGGTGAGTTTTATCTTCGATGAGCCTTTTGACGATCCTTATCAGATTTGTATTAGTGGACTCAGCTTGCCCATTTTCTTGGGGATAATAAGTTGACAACATGAAATGTTTAACCCCTAATTTGGATAGAAACTAAGTCAGCTTAGCAGAAACGAAAGCGGAACCGTTGTCTGTAATAATTTCCAATGGAAGACCAAATCTGGAAAAAATATTGTTTTTAAGGAAAGAAATTACCTGATCATCTGTGGAATGTCTAAGTGGGACAACTTCATCCCATTTAGTAAAATAGTATTTGGTTGTTAAGATGAAAACCTACCCAGCTAAAGAAGGAGGGTTAATAGGACCAATAAAATCCAATCCCCATTTTGAAAAAGGAAAATCTGGTGAGACAAGTTGTAATGGCATGGATGAAAGGCGTTCCTTCCCAGTAAATTTTTGGCATTTGTCGCAAGACCTCGAAAACAAATAAGAGTCATGAAAGATCGAAGGCCAATAATATCCCTTTCTAATAATCTTGAAGGCAGTGGTATTTGCAGAAAAATGACCTCCTACATGAATGACAGAGCTTGAAGAGTAGTGGCCTTCCTGCAACAATTTCTTTGTGTCTTCATTGTTTACATAGCGAAGTAGCACACCATCAGCAGATCTTCGAAATAACTATTGGATTTACTTCACACACACCTAGGATTTATTTTTCCTAAGGTTATTCCTTGTTTATTAGTCATAATTAGTCATTATCCAGTCTCGTATATTTTAGGGGAGAATATTCCACCTGGAGAATATTCTCTTTCAGTTGAC
>ML794660.1:99408-115555 GCA_009831015.1 Picea engelmannii
CAAACCAATTTTGTTTGTGAGTGTTGGATTTCTTCAAGAAAAATCAATATTAAATGTCGCAAATCAGAATGATAAGTGCCAACATTGTAATCGAGTTGGTCACATGGAGAATCAGTGTTTTGATCTCCATCCTTGTCAGAATTTTGGCAAGTCAAATCATGCATCAGATAAATGTTCCAAGAGGAACAAACCTGCAAGACTGAAGATTCACTATGAGTGGATTGATCCTTGACAATGGTCATTAACTGCGAAGCAATTATATAAGTCTTACCGAAGAATACAATCTCGAGTCAAGACATGTTTTGAAGAAAATAGTGAAATATGTATATAACTACAAAGTGGTCCCCTTATGGCGTAGCTTTCGAGCATGGCCCTCACGGGATGAGATAACATGTGGTTAATTCCATATGCCCACTTTGAGTTGTACACAAATAAAAATAAAAATAAAATTGGAGTAAAAGTGAAACCCTCATGCGCCTTAAAGGGGGGAGTTCAAAAATCCAGGGAAGATGGTTAGTGAAACCACTTGTGGTCTCTCCTTTCAGTTGACAAAGGGGGGAAATTAATGATATAATTAATGATGGAATTGCAGATGGTTGTCATACTGAAAGTTTCGACAACAAATATGCCAGATGGGTATCGAATTTGTTAGATGGACAACTGCAGTCTGTATATGGCAGACTTTGGAAGAATGATGGTTATCTATTGAATCATACATAGGGATGTCGTTTTTTGAGAGCGATGATGTGAACATTTGGTTCACCTAGATGGTCATTGGACCTAGCAGAGGAAATATGGATTCTTCTGTATTGCAGCTTGGCATTGATTGAGTTGTCAGGCATTTTCAGGGATGTGGCAGACTTGCAGCTGATTCACTTCTCTTTGTTCACTCTCATCATATTGGATTTCACATCAGTGAACAAATTTGTTGTCATTCTAGCTCACATGATTACACAGTGAGGTTTTCCAAATTTCTTAGCATCTAGATTTGACAGCTTTTTAGGCAGTTCTTCATTGCGACTCAACTCAGGAGTTTCAACATGAAGACACGGAGATATACTAGTTTATGCACCTTCTTTTCTGGTATTGTTGCTCAGACTTATGTCTAAGGGGGGGAATGTTAGCCTCTTTGAAATATACAATCATTAAGTCTTAGTATACCACCTTTAATATTGTACATACTAGGATATAGTTGTTATCCTAAGTGTGTTTCTAGATTTCTATATTTCCTCATTTGACCTTATCTCTTGATGAGGTGTCAATGTGAGAACAATTGAGGTGGTTTCATTATTGTATTATATATTTTTATCATTAAGATGAATACAATGTTGAGAATGAAGGCTTGAGGCCTTTTCCGCCAATCTTCTTGTCTTAATATTCTTATGGTCAATTTCTTCAAACACCTCTTAAGAACAAGTGTTTGAATGATTTGATTCAACCCTGAATGTTGTTGTCTACAATAAGACCCTACTATCACAAAAGAGAATTAGGTTATGATGAATATATGAATGAATGAAAACTTAACTATCTCAACATAGCTCAAAGAGAAAACCTTAGCATGCTTTGTGCTTCTATCCTCCTTTGTTCCTCTCCTTAGTTCAGCCTTTAACAATTTAGAATTGGTTAGAGTATTTGAACTAACTTATTAGTTAAGTTAACATAAAGACTTAACTAACTTTAGTTAGGAGGACCAATAGTAATTATAATAAGGATCATCATTAAATAATAACTAGTAGGTGGGACCCCTTGTGATTCCCTTTAGTTCATAACCATCCTACCATCATAACATAATCCATTAGTTAAGAAAACACACTTCCTTGTTCCTCCCATCAACATATATACTTTTGGCATTTTCAACTCATGAAAATTGAAATTATTTCAAAAATAATACTCCATATATTCAAAATAAAACATGTTTTCCAAAATCCCTGAAGTCAATCTGTCATTGCAAGACTTGGAAAGGATACCCTTCAGGCCTAGGTAGAGCTACTTCCCGCCCAATCTAACCGAATAATACTGTGTGTGTAATCAATTAGTAAATAGTCCCCTTGAATAGCCATGCAGGACAACTCTTAAAATATGAAATAGATTTGGCTCAGAATGTATCAGGCTCATGCAATCCAATCCATACAAATTGTTTTAACATTAATCAATGAGCAGGGGGCTAGAAAAAATGTTCAGGGATACACAAGGGGCTTGTAATTAGAGAAAAAATGACATAATGAAATGGAAGAGATATGGTCACTGCTCAATGATAACAATAATCAATTGTAAACAAACCAATAAACCTCACTGCAATCCACATAGAATGCTACCACTTTTATCCAATCTAACACAAAATCTTTCTTAGTTGTGATCAATATCAGAACAGGGGGTGAACAAAATGAATATGGGACATGTGAGGGGTTTATAATTAGAGAAAAATGAGATAATGAGGGGGAAAGAAAACATTTACTATTCATGAGATTAATCAAGCAATCTGTAACATATTTGTAGTAAGGAAAATATGCATCAACCAACAATCGGATGACTAAGTAATAGTTCCAGTACATTTGCCTAATTTCACTACCCATTAATATCCAACATAGTGCCATTACAACAGAAGTATTCCACACTCTTTGCAAGAGGTTTTTTCCCTCTTATTTGTACGTTCTGCATTTTATAACAGTCAACAACAACACTCATTTCCAATCTGTAGCTTTTAACATCCATCACCGCCATACAATTTCCAAGTCCACATCTATATTTCCAAGTAGTGTTCCCCAAAATAACAATGAAGTCTCCATTTCTGTAATAGAGCCAATCAATATCTGTGATGATATTCATCCCCATATATATATATGCAGTGGAAAAATCGAAATGATCAAGACCTCACATGTCACGCTTGAAAAGAAATTAACAATAATCGACAAACAACATTGAGACACATGTTATTCATAAGTAAATTTCTGAAACCATGTAACCATGCCACCGTGAAACAAATATTTCAGTGCAACTTAAAACCGAGCCAAACATTCCACACAACTGTTGTCAACAGTGATCAATTCGCAAAAAGATAATGCACTTAGAATTTAGGAGTATCATGGGCATACAAACAAGCCATCTATATTATACATGGTGCACAACTGAGAGGATTCCATAGTGTCATAATTCCCATAACCAAACAATGATATATAACCACGATATAACTCGAAAATACATTATGGGCCATTTATTAAGCCGCCTATGAGTGACCAGGCCGCACACATTCAAGTGTATTATACCAATGACAAAAAAAATGTAGTAAACATATCCAATCCAATCTTCTAATTCTCAAAACATCATCTACAAGACACGACATGTGTGAACAACACCAAACCCCTGTGACTAATGCTAACCATTATCAGAACATCATGAGCACCACTCTAACGGCCGCATAATAACCAACAATTTGGCACTTTGATAAGGGAAACAAAAGGCCAACACGTGTGATAACGGTGTATACCCACGAACCAAAACGAAAACGACAGAGGCCCTTTCATAATAAAAACAATTTGATTCCTTGACTACAGACTGGTGACTGTTACTCTTAGAAGTGAAATTGGAAATGCAGGGCTCATTCCATTAACACATAGGTAGTGGTCAACACCATACTAACATGAATTCTATACAAATCATGGGTGAGCCTGTATTCGACGTAAAAGGCCACAATAAACTTAACATGCCTGACAGACTGCTTATGTAGCTCTGGTCTGGAGGGTTTATGGGTTTGCATAGTAGCCATCACAGGAAGGAGGGGAGGCACTAACTGTGGTTGATCTTTGAGCTAAAGGCACACGCTCAAGGAGGACCATGATGCTTGTGGACGAGAAGAATTTCCTTGAGAGATTTGGACAGGGTTCTAGTTAAACCCAGGAATTGTGAAGATAATTATCTATTCAACTTTTCAAAGAAAAACATTTAAATAGAACGTAGTGGTAAAAAAATATATCATCTAGGATACCACCAACTCTGATGAACCTACAAAAATTATACGTAGAACCATCAATTTTCCATTCAAGTCGAAACCACACAGTTGCAATACTCAGGACAACACAAACCCATATAACCGAGCCAAAAATATTTCATAACCAGAGTGAAGTTAGGAATGGCCCAAAGAGACATACCTGTTAATCGAAGACCTTAAGACAAGAGGTGGGAGAGCAGTTTCAATTTTCCCAAAATACGGAGCGCAATCACAACAGCCAGATCAAACAACTGTTCGATTAGGGTGATGGCCAACTGTAAGGGTAAAGGTGACATGCAGTAAATGCACGTCGCTTCCACCTATCTCACATTTAATCCATAGTACATGCCAATGAGTCTTCATTAACACCATTAATCAACCACTGCATCAAGAATATCAATTCATTAACCATAGCATAGTCCATAAAAAAATGCAAAGCCATTGCTTCCATAAGTCACTAAGGATTATAACATATGCATATCGGTACCGATTGCATCAATCAATGTGTAACCCATGTACTACCACTTGCCAAGAATGCACCACCAAAACTTCCATCATATGCATATCACAATTAATCATTTTTTCTTAAAATGTCATTCCTCATTAGCTAAGGATTAATGAGTATTTTATGCATGTAGTGTTTCAGACTAGGTTCCTTTGCATCGTAATACTTTGCCCTCTTTTAAAACAAATTGCCCTTCATGTGACTTTACTAACAAGTTTGTTATGTGGGTGCGAGAAGAACAATACCATATATGAATAGCAGGATGTTGTGTCATGAAGGGACAATATCTCACAGCTTAACTCATATCAATGACAACCATATTAATATCAACCATGTAATTTCTGTAGCTCAACATCATAACATGAACAAAACTACTACTAAATAATTCCAGGGGGTCCCACCTACTAGTATTATTTAGTTTTATAATAATAGCTTTAGCAACACTTTGCAGGTGGAACTACGTTGGCGTTTTCAATCATCAACACAGGTTATGGCTTTAAATTTTTGACTAGATTTAACACTATTATACAATATTTCTCGTTCTATTGGCGAAAGAAAACAATACCTTGGGCTATGGAGTTGATTTAAGAAAACAATAGAAACAAATGACTTAGTGTCTGAACTTGAGAGGATAAAGGATAAGTAAGCAATCATCTTTCAGTTAAAAATCATTGTGTGTGGCGAGAGAAAAACACACGAAGCAACTCAGAGCACCATTGGGTATGAATTCAGAGTTCTCTTAGAAGAAGCACACTCGTCTAAATGGCGTGAATCTAGAGCACCACACAATGAATTATAGATACAAAATCATGTTCCGATTTAGACAAAAATAGAGATATGAAATATAAAGAACACATGAAATCACATACACAAAGATAAAGTACAATATATCAACTTGCCACCGTTAGAATCTTTTCATCAAAGCTTCAGGACTTTTGCATTAAGTTTCAATCGAGTTCAAAGCTACATTCAATAGTCACTGTCTACACTGTTTTTCCAACCAACCTAGATTACATCAAAATGACCCCCTTATATAGAAAACCAATGCCACATTTGGATGTTAGGGTCAAACTACCTCCTCCTAGAATCATGGATCTAGTTTCTTTGAAAGAGAACAATAACTTCAATGGATTCACTAAAAATAGAAAACCCGATTTTGTCAAATCATAATCGTAACTAGAATATTCTTTACAATCATTTATAATGATAAAAATTCGACCATATGGTTGTGATAAGTCATCATGTGCATTGTTGGACACTCTGTCACCCATGCACAACAAGTCTACTACGCAACAGTAACCTACAACAGAAACGTGGCGGATGGCGCAACAAACTGGGAAAATAGGCGTTAAATATGACATCATATATTACTAATAAAAATATATTTTTTAAACCTGAGAGATTTTTTTGCAATTAATATTGCGATAAAGAAAAAAATCTCTCGGTTTCATAAAAAATCATCTCCAACTGGCCTGAATACGTGTCACAAAAACATGTCTCAAACAAGAAATCATGAAAACTGAAAAATAGGGCTCAAATATTCATTGGAATATCCCAATAAATGACACCTTTTGAAAATATGAGAGATATTTTTATTATTTGGTTTGTCTTAGACAAAAATGTCTCGGGGATTTTCAAAATTCCTCTCCAGTTGGTCATAAACTGATCTTGAACTTTACCACTAAACCAATCATTTATGTAGCGTGCCTTGTAGCCTATGCACATGAAAATCCTCTGCGCGACAACATCCTTTGTGAGACGACATATTCTGCACGACAACATACTTTGCGCGATGACATCTTCTGCACAGCAACATCCTCTACACGACAACATCCTCTGCGCAACAACATCCTCTGCACAACAACATCCTCTGCGATGACATGTTCAGTGCGACAACATCTTCTATGTGATAACATCCTCTGTGCGACAACATCCTCTATGCAACGCACAATAAATGAAAGCATCAAAATCCTTTTGCGCAACGAACTTGCACAACGAGTATTCTTTTTAAGTTTGCAACAATACCGAAGACATGGGGTGTCATGATTGTTCCTTTTGTAACCTTATGAAAGGTGATCATGAACCATAATACCTTCGAACATGATATTCACCCTAACCTATAAATCATCTAGGAATTCCTTGATTTTCCCAAGATCATGTCATGACTTTGAAAACTTTGCACAAACCTCTAACTCTAGCTATGAAAATCACGGTGCTAACAACTGGCTCCAATGGGGATGCTATCCTCCTAGTGAGGCAACAAATAACTCGTAGACCCTGTGCCTATCCATTGGGATATTCCCGAACCATTGAAAACTCTACTATGACCTGTCACTTGTACTGTTGAAAACCCAAAACTATGTATGCTCCAAACTAAAATCTGTAAACTAAGCTGAAAATGAAAACTGCAGATTTCTGAAAGAAATGCTCATAGAACCAAGATTATTCATACTCCTACCTACCCTACTTTACTAAGCACAAATTCCAAATCAAGTAATCCCATATTTCCAATGAATCCAGTCAAGAAAATGGTTTCTTGTTTGCATCTTGCTTTCAACTCCTCCAGTCATAAAGTCAAAACTTAAATATGACAAGTTATCCCACCATTTGAAATTGTCCTCATGTTCAAACATTACATGGCTCATTTCGATTGAAGATTTCAGCAGAGATGAAAAAGGATCTTTGAGAGAAGAAACAACTATCAATTATTTATGACCAACAATGAGATCATCTTTAAATGGTTCTTTCTGACTATTCACATTGTCCATGTCATAAAAAAAATTTTGAACAACATATTTATTTCGACATGAGGACTGTTTGTTGAATGGAGATTCATTATAATACTAACCTCAGGCCTGAGATCTTAATGTTTGTAACAATGAGCCATGGAATCCTCATATCCTCTTTTATATTATTCCGAACGAGTTAATAGTGCGTCATCTGTCTTTAATTCATATTGTTCTTGTTCTTGTTCATAAATTTCTTCAAAAGGAGATGAATCTTGGCATATCCATTATGCTTCTTGTTCTATCTTAGGTTCCATAATAAGCTTATGTAAACATTCTAACTTATCTTATTGACTAAATATATGACAGGAATCCAAATAAGATAATAATGAAGAACAGATATCTCCACACCAATAATTCTTAGGAGACATATCAATCCAATTTCTGAAATTTTGAAGAGAAACGAGGTATGCCACCAACATTGTTGTTTTTTTTTATGAAGTGCCCGGATCGAAAGCCAATATTTCCATTTTGAAGCCAATAAACTCTTCATACCTCGAGCTCTTTGAATAATGAAGTCTCCATGAAAACTTTAGCTCTGGATTCTTATGCTAGTGGAATCACCTTCAAACTGATTTTCTGATGTGTGGAGTCGCTAGAGAAGAAATACAACCAATATGTGCCTAAGTGTCTACTTGTCTTATACCTTAGAACTAAAACAATTCCATTCTTCCTAAGGAAAATATTTTCAATTATGTCACTAGCAATGGCGCCAGAATGTTAACGCTCTGTAAACTTCGTTCGGATGAGAAAACGAATGAAAGAGGCAACCTACAAACCAAATTTGAGTATGGAAACTAGCCTTTCCGACCCGAAGAGGGATCTCTCTGAGACTTTGTCTCTGTACAAGTTATGGCTTTAAATCGTCGGCTAGATTTAACACTTTTATACAATATTTCTAGTTCTATTGGTGAAAGAAAGCAAGACCTTGGGCTATGGAGTCGATTTAAGAAAATGATAGAAACAAATGACTTAGTCTTTGAACTTGAGAGGATAAAGGCTAAGAAACAATTTTTTAGTTAAAAATCATTGTGTGTGGCGAGAGAAAAACACATGAAGCAACTCGGAGCACCGCTGGGTATGAATTCAGAGTTCGCTTAGAAGAAACACAATCATCTAAATGGTGCGAATCTAGAGCACCGTGTGGTGAATTCTAGATTCGAAATCACGTTCCGATTTAGACAAAAATATAGATACGAATATAAAGAATACAGGAAAGCATGTACAAAAAGAGAGACTACAATACATCAAACTTCCACAGTTAGAATCTTTTCATCAAAGCTTCAAGACTTTTGAATTAAGTTTCAATCGAGTTCAAAGCTACATTCAATAGTCACTGTCTACACTGTTTTTCCAACCAACCTATATTACATCAAAATGACCCCCTTATATAGAAAAATAATGCCACATTTTCCTGTCAGGGTTGAACTACCTACTCCTAGAATCATGGATCTGGTTTCTTTGAAATAGAACAATAACTTCAACGGATTCACTAAAAATAGAAAACCCGACATTGCCAAATCATAATCGTAACCGAAATATTATTTACAATAATTTATAATGATAAAAATTTTACCATATGGTTGTGTTAAGTCATCATGTGCACTGTTGGACACTCTGTCACCCTTTCACAACAAGTCTTCTATGCAGCAGTAACCTACAACAAAAACTCAACGGATTGCATAACAAACTGGGAAAATAGGCGTTAAATATGACATCATATATTACTAATAAAAATCTATTTTTTTTAAATGAGAGAGGTTTTTGTAATTAAGCTTGTGATAAAGAAAAATGTATCTCGGTTTCATGAAATTCATTTCCATATGGCCAGAATAAGTGTCGCAAAAACATGTCTCAAACAAGAAATCATTAAAACTGAAAAATAAGGCTCAAAGATTCATTTGAATCTCCCAATCAATGACACCTTTTGAAAATACGAGAGATAATTTATTATTTTTTTTGTCCTTGACAAAAACCTCTCAGGTATTTTCAAAATTCCTTTCCAGTTGGTCAGAAACTGATCTTGAATTTTACCACTAAACTAGTAATTTACGCAGCACGCAGGAAAATCCTCTGCAGGACAACATCCTTTGCATGATGACATCTTCTACGCGAAAACATCCTCTGCGCGAAGAAATATCTTGTGCGACAACATCCTCTGTGCGACAACATCCTTTGCGTGACGACATCCTCTGCGCAACAACATCCTCTGCGTGACAACATCCTCTGGGCGAAGACATCTTCGGCGCTATGACATCTTCTGCATGACAACATCCTTTGTGAGACGAAATCTTCTGTGTGACAACATCCTATGCATGACGACATCCTTTGCATGACAACATCCTCTATGCAGTGCATAGCAAATGAAACCAGCAAAATCCTTTTACACAACAAACTTGCACAACAAGTATTCTTTTGAGGTTTGCAACGACACCAATGACATGGAGTGTCATGATTGTTCCTTTTCTAACCTTATGAAAGATGATGATGAACCATAATACCTTCTGACATGATATTCAACCTAACCTATGACTCATCTAGGAATTCCTTGATTTTACCAATATCATTTCATGACTTTGAAATTTTTTCACAAACCTCTAACTCTAGCTATGAAAATCATGGTGCTAACACCTTGAGAGTATGTTTGATCCCTGCCTCCTTGTGAAGGAGAACTAGTGGATGGATGGCCTTAGGAATTGGACCCAAGAAAAGTGGAACCAAGTAAATTTGATAAAAAAATAGTAGCACTCATGGGGGTGTGATATGGTTGAGTCAGTGAGTTGGAAAGATTAGGGACTCCTTTGAGAATAGGAGGGAGATTTTGTAAGCGTCTGGAATGATGGGGATTCTGTGGGTCCCCTATGGTTTTCGACTAGAAAAGTGAATGTATGCAAATGGTGACAAGAGAGAAATAAATGAACAAGATATTTTGTATATTTTGGACCTTCACAATATAGTATAACTCATAATTTCATGTAATCAAATGAGAATCATACATAAATCAACTATAAGTAAGAAAACATGTGGATATGTGGATTTTGTCTACATGGAGGATCAAATAAAAACAAATGCTCGTGTCCTAAAAGATGTATCATCATTCCTCTCAAAATAGCACTGGAGCTTCCAATAACACTCAACAATGGGGTCTGAAGCCACCGAAAGAGGAACTAGTGAAGGTTGAAATAATCAGTTATAATGAGGGGTAGAGGGTGCATATCCAAAAAGAGCTGGCCATATTTTCCAATAGCCACACAAAATCTGATCAAGGTGTGATTGCAACCCACAATCGTCACCTGGGTAGATATCCAAAGTTTTGGTTAGTAGGTACCTCGGTCAAAGTGTGACATTTATATTTTCGGCCTCAGAAATGGGTCACAGGATGGATGCCCTTCCAAGAGTTGGGTGACTCAAGGAGGGATGCGCAGAAAAACCAAACCTCAACCTTCAACCCTTCATGAGTGTCTCCATGCCTTATGGCGTAGGAACACTTAACTTGGAGGATTTGAAAACTCCCTATTTCTCAAATTCTATTGTTTGAAAATGTGAGAACCAAATAACGGAGGGTTATTTGGATGCCTACCCCCAAGATCCTACCTAGACTAAAAAATTTCATTTGGCACCTCCTATGGAGGAAACCTTAGTGATTTTTTTAGAAAATTTTAGATGTGGTGGAATGAGAGATTGGGGGTGTGAACCAATCTCGTTTGAATTAAATGGGTGTGGATAATTTCCAAAGAAGTAGTGGCACATTTCAGAATTACTTTGGATAAAACCTACTTCAACCTCCACTATTCAAAGTATAAATTATGTGTGTGAGGAGTGACTTTGTGTGCAAGCAAGTGAAAAACTGTGCCAAGATTTTAATAAGTTAAGTGTGATATTGAAACATGTGGACTTCCTGTGGTCCTTACAAATCTTCTTTACCTAGCTTACTAAGTGTCTTTGGTACAACCTTGCAGAATTTTTAATGCCCTAAAGAACTAGCAATGTGGACATTTGGGTCCTTTACAAATCATTTAAACTCCCTAAATGTTGTTTACACTAAGAAAGCTTTGAAACTATCCTATATTGCAAGCACATGGGCATGTATGGGCCCCTTACTTTGATATTTAAACTTCCCTATGTTGTGATGTAAACTAAGAAAGCAATTTTAAGAAACTATCCTAAGTTTTCAACATGCGGGCATGTATGGGCCCTTACAAAACTTTAAGATGTTTTTCAAAAAAACGAAGAGGAATCCTAGGGGGGATTTGTCCTCTCCTAAATATTTTTGTTAAGGGAGATGAAATGTCCCTTTAACCACCTTTATGATTCTCGAGATCACACTAGGGTGCGAGGGAAGAGCATACTTGAGGGTCAAAATTAACTTCTAGTCCCAATGTAAGTGATTTTTGTATGAAAGAAACAATCTCAACTTAAAATTTTACAAGCCAAATAAGCCATCCATGTGGAAACAAAGAAAAAGAGGAGAATATTGGTTCTTTTTAACCCATAAGTGCCTATGTTATCTAACCTTTCATATGGGAAAGGACTCTAAGTGGAGTGTAGTTGTCTTACAAAGTGTATGAAAACAAAAATATGAAGGCTAGGGGCCTTCAAATCATCATAAAAACCCTTACAATTTTGAAAAAATGGAGATATGTGTGGGTTACAACTATGATAGGTGTGTAGTGGGCACACAATGCATATTGTAAAGAAGCTTGTGGCGTGCATAGTGTGCGTATGTGGGAAGGAAAATCCATGCACTTCCTGTCACATGTCAGGGGAGAAATTTCCAAGTGAAATACTCCTTCCCCAACTCTGAATTTTGACTTTGGCAGGCTGTGCTAGGATGGTTTTCATACCTGCAATACAAAATAATCAAAAGTAAGTTATCTCTAAGATCAAATACGGAGGAATTTGATATCGATCCCCAATATGGTCCCCAATCCGTTGTGTTGGCTTTATCACTTGGGTGAGAAAAACAACAACACTTGCATGTTTAGATGAGCCTTCTAGACAAGACAGAAGTTTGTGAGTGGGCTAAAAAAGATAAACACATGTATAAACAAAGAAATAAACTAAAAAAACTAACAAATAAGTGTTAGAAAGCATGAGAAACTTGGAACCATGAAAACATACAATGACCAAGATAATGCTAACAATGGATCAATAGATTAGTAGGCAAAACACCGTAGAGAAAAATAGGGACTTATGAGTCCCCTCTTCCTCCTTGGGAGGGCTCTTGAGTTCCCTAATGGAGAGCTCTTCATACAATGGAATAAATGGAAAATGGTGAAGAACAACAATGCCTATTCTCACAAGAGGTGACTAGAATGGCCTATTGTAATGGTTCTTGAAGGCTCCAAAGAGAAAAGAAGATTCTCAAGGGACAATTCTTGTAGCATAAAAATACTATGAAGATCTTGGTTTCTTAGTGCACCCATGGATCTTATTTATAGCATTCATACATGGAAAAAATTAATTGGTTCGTAGTGTGAACAAGGGGCCTTTTAGGGAACCCTCTAGTCCTTGATCAACCTCCCATTTGGATTTCGCTCAAATATAAGGGTCAAATCATGTTGGGGGATGGTCCATAAGTGGTTGAGGGGTCGACAAGAACCATAAATGCATCATTCATAAAATTGCACGGCTTTTCTCATACATAGTCGCGCACTTGGTGCATTGTGCATGCTGAGGGTCATGTTGGCCCGCACACACTGCACACGCTTCCTTTGGTGAATCTGCACATTTCAATTTTTGACCCAATTGTATAGTTTTTTTCTTTTGAAATGAATTTCAATGTTGTAGGTGGACTAATTTTTATTAGCATTTATGTTTTTCTTTAACCATTTGTGTGTGATGTTGTGGATGATTTTTCAATGATAACAATTTCCATCTTAAATATAGACTTATCCAAAGACTATGATAGAGTATGTTGGACCCTCCTCCAGTTGGCTCTGCTTTAGATGGGGATGGCTCTTCCAGTGGTCAATTGGATTATGGGGTGCATTGAATCGGTTTCTTTCATTGTATTAATAAATGGGTCTCCTTCCATATTTTTCAGAGCCTCCAGGGATCTTAGATAAGGTTGTCCCATCTCTCCCTTTTTTTTCATCATCATTGCAGAGGCGCTGAGTAGAATGATTAAAGAATCCAAGGAAATTAGGTGCCTAAGAGGTGTTAAGGTTTTAGAAAGGGAGACGATTTCTCATCTCCTATTCATTGATGAAATTCTTTGTTGCACCTATGGGTCTACTGGAGACATTTCAAAACTTAAAAGAATTCTTGATCTATACTGTTAAGCTACAGGTATGGAGATTAATTTAGAAAAATCATGTCTCATTCTCCACCATTGCTCAGATTTCGAATCACATCAAATTGGGAATGTCCTTCCCACCCCCATGTGTAATCTGGAAGAAGGATTTAAATACATTGGTTTCTTCTTGAAATCGGACAATTACAGAATATCGAACTAGGGGTGGCTGGTCAAGAATATTGAATCGTGAGTGTCGATATGGGTTAATAGATTTCTTTCAAGGGGAGGGAGGTCAATACTACTCAAAGAAGTTTTTGAAATTATACCCATGTATTGGCCTTTTATTGTTGTAATCCCAAAAGGGATTCTAATCCAAATCTGAAAAGCTAGCTTCCAGTATTTGTGGGTTGTACATCACAACTCATGAGGCATCCATCTTGCTAAATAGTCTTCTATTGCAGCCCCTAAGGATATAGCGGTCTGGGGGGTAAAGAATATCCACTTGTTCTCTGAATATCTAATGAGTTGCATATTATGTATAATAACACAAGGTAACTCTCTATGTATAAGATTTTTGGAATATAAATACTTCCCTGACATGTCGATCGAAGAGTGGTTTAGAAAGCCAATAAAATCGTTCAACGGGTCAATATTGTGGAGGGATTTGGTTTCAACTTTCCTTCTGGTGGGAGAATGGTCTGTTTGGAAAATAGGTAATGTGAGTTTGGTTCTCCTAGGAGAGGATCCATGGATAGGGGTGGGAAATGCATTTCCATGCTCTAATTCCTTAATTCAGTCTCTAAGGGCCCAAGACATTTTTAAGCTGATAAATGCAAGGACTATTTCTCCCCAACCTAGTGGGAGGTCGAGTTGGAAATCAACTGAAGCATTAGGTCTGTCAAGGGAAGAAGCCATTGAATGGAGCAACTATACCGGGCTTCTGATAGCCAATTTCATCACCATTCAGGACGAAGTCCTTGACACCTTATGTTGGTCGAAGAATCCAAAATCGAGGGATTTTACAACCAAAATGAGATATAAATTTTGTTATGTTTCGTTGTTTTCTGGTTCAAAAAAAATGGTGGTGCAGACTAATCTGGAATATTAGCACTCTGTTGAAATGAAAAATCACTCTCTGGCTTGCTCTAAACAATAAACTGCTTACCTGGGACAACAATGTTAAATGGGGTTGGTGTGGACCGAGTCGCTTCTTTCTATGTAATTCTCATGAGGAAAATATTGCACATGGATTATCCATATGTAGCCTAGGTTTGGAAGATGGTCCAAGATAAGTTGACGTCAAGGGAGGTATGGAATAAATCCAACCTTGAATATTGCTTCAAATATTGTGTGGCCGATAAAGTATTTCGTCAATTTATTAGACTTTTGTGCTTAATGGTAAACAATATATGGTGGGCGCACAATAACTATATTTCTAAGGACAAGTACATCCCTCCAAAATTAATAGGCAGTATCATTCTTGGTATGGAAAAGGAATTCAAAGTTGAGTTAAATATATAGAATCCAATAAATTTAGTTATGCCTACAATTGATTATGAATTCCCATGGGGTTTTTTTTATGGGGCCTGTCAGGGGTGCCCACCTGTATGTGGAGTTGGATTCATCCTCTATCTGAAGCACGGTCACTATATTCATATATGATATGCACCAAGAGGAGGCACCATTAATAGAGAATAGCTTATTACATTATGGACTCTAGTGGAAGTGACGATTAAAAAATAAATCAAAAAGTTGCAGGTAATGGGTGACTCCAAGCTGGTTATTGATTGGGCATGTCAAAAATAATTTGCACGGGATATCAAAATGGATCAGTTTTTTAGAGATATCAAATTGGCCTACCAATCCTTTGAATGGCTATGTTTCAACCACATCCTCCGAGAACTAAACAAAAAATCCGATGAGCTCTCAAAAGAAGCAATATCCCTTCTAGTTGGAGCATTTGGCTACTATGAATTTAATGAAGGGGAGGAAGTGCAATCCATGGAATTTATATTGTAAGAAATTATTAAAGTGTAAGGAATTTAATTCAAACAATTATGGACCGGATATAGAACCATTTTTTTTTTTTTTTTTGTATAAGAGTAGAATGCAGTATACAAATCTTAGAATAGACGACAGTAGTTTATCAAAAGGGCTGACATGGATTGGTACATGTATATTCATCTTTTATGAATATATAAAAAAAATCTTTGGAAAAATAACTCCCCTTTTCTAATTTTCAAATAATTTTATGATATGCATCTCATTGTTTCATAAAACTAACCAATATACAATTGTTTCGACATTCTCCTCTCATTCATATTTCACTTACCATATCAATCACCATAATGTCTAACCCTTGACGCCATTAATTGCTTTAACCCTTAACATCTATAATCCCTAACCTCAACCCTCGATCTTTATAACCCTAACACCTTAGGAATGTAAACTCATGCCCATATAATAAACCCCTTTTATTATGTTAATTAGTTAGTCTTCAATGTTGTTGCAAAATTATATAAATAATGGTGGGTTCATCGAGTTATTCATATTTATCTTATTCAAAGTTTGTCTAAGTAAGTTCATCTAACAATAACCTGAATTTCATAAATGTCTTATTGTGAGAAAAAAAA
>ML794660.1:118637-147015 GCA_009831015.1 Picea engelmannii
ATTCCAGTTAACACCGCCCGGGGAAAACCCCCAGGTACTTCCCCTCATTTCAAGGATGGTACCCAGGATAAGCCCTAGATTATTTACGGCTCGAAGTTGTTACAAAAATATACTCATTATGAGCTCAACATGTCACTTTACAGGAATAGAACATGGGTGGGGTGGATAACACTCCATCGCACAACAAATCGAGCTAGACCCAATGGACTATGTGTGTGTGTGTGTGGTATTTCCACTAATGATAATATTTATCATTAATAGATAAAAAGGATAATACTTCTCTTACATCACTTTAGCTATGAAATATTTTAACCCATTTTCTCACTTGGAGTTGATTGTTTTAAGGTAAAAACATTGTTGTGTATCCAATAATTATGACTTTTGTACCTATTCCTTTATAACACACATTGACTTGTTCCATCTACATGTATATCATGCAAAATACAAGTAGTATTTACTGAATATTTATGGATACCCACATGATCAAAAGGTCAAGGGAAAAAATATATTGATTTAATAAATATAAATCTTCTTTTTTAATTTCCAAATCATTTTTAATATGCTCTCATTGTGTCGTAAAATCGAACATTGCACAGTTTTTTCATAATTCTCCTCTCATTCCTAATTCACTTATCATATTAATCACCATAATGTCTAACCATTAGCACCACTAACTACTTTAACCCCTAACACTTATAATCCTTGACGTCACCCCTCGATCCATATAACCCTAATCCATAGGCATTGTGAATCCTCACTCGTATAATAAACCCCTTTTATTATTTTAATTAACCAATTGTCGACATTGTTTCCATATTGCATAAATAATGGTGGGTTCATTGAGTTCTTTGTCATCATCTAATTCAAAGTATGCCTTGGTAACTTCATCTAGCAATAACCCAAATTTCATAAATGTCTTAATGCGAAAAAAATCACATATTTTTATTAGAATAATTTTGATGTCCACTCATAAGAGTTGGATTTATATCAGTTCTTATGTAGAAGAGACATACAAGATCTAATTCAACATCAAGTAGTTCCTCCTCTAGTATGAGATTGAAGTAGTGTACCAGTTCATCATCTGCTTAAGATGTACATTTACAATATTATTAGGTTAAATATGACATATGCATATTTAAATTATCATGCTTATCATAATTATTGTTTACAAATTCCAAATCCAGTTCCAACAATATGCCTTGACACTTCAATACAACATGTCAAAAGGAATGTATGTAAATTAATAAATTAATAAATATAGCATATGAATTTATAATAAGTTTTTTCATGATGACCAATTATGTGATTGATATATTTATGTATATGTATATGTTTTGCAGGAAAATAGTGACAATTCACTACAAGGAGAACACCTTCTTGCAGAGGTTTCTGAAAAACCTCCCCGAAAAAATTATCCCTTAGTTCTTTATAGCGGAGATCGTTAATGGAGGCAGGAAACCGAAGGTTTTGCGAAGGTTTTTTTTTTGTGTTCCTTTCAGGACTATATGCACCGGTGTGCATCTAAACATAATGCATATGTTCTAAAATTTTCAAACGCACCGTCACTATTCATAGCAGAGGTTGTTAGCGGATGCGAGCAGTTGGAATATGTTTGCGAACAATTTTGTTCGGTGCAGCTATACGGTACATCTGACCCGATACTCATTTAAAACATAATGTACATACATGTAGATGTTCAAATGCACCATCATAAGTTATAAAAAATAACAATCACCAATCAAAGTGCATCGATACCATTGAATCTTACGTATTGGTGTGTACCCAGTGTTTGATGGCACACCACGTTATGGGTAAATAAAATAAATTATTAGACCAATTTTCATTATGACACCTCATCCACTTCTTCCAATCTCCTAAGAAAGCACTGATGCTTAATCTATTTTCACGGATGCCCTATTTTCGATGCTTTGTTGGCACAGGGGCAGACCCAGGGTTCAACTCCAAGACCGCACCAACAAGCCCTAACTACTGGCCCTTTCGACAACACCTGCGAGGTAGATGCAGTCTCACTCGAAGTAGTTATGGGGGGGTTGCAGGACACATATGTCTACAACCAAAGGGAATACCAAGTGGATCTAATACAAGAGCAATGCAACATTTATATATCACTTACCAGTTCATATCTACTCCAATCAGATCAATCAGATCTAACACAATAATGAAAATAAAAGTATATCAAATGACAAAGAACAGAGCATCAATCACACACACAACACAAGATATACGTGGTTCACCCTCTCTCTAGGGCAACCTCCATAGAACTGTTCTTTATAATATATTAAGATGAAGCATATAGTTCTTGTCTGCACTCTTAGCTAACAGATATTATTTCTTCTCCTTTCTTTCTCTCCCGCCCCTGTGCACCGAGTTGCAGGGTTGACCTTCACACCCAACTGAAGATATTACAATACTAGAAGGCTCTACACTCAACACTTCTCTCTCACGCGAAAATTATCGCTCATGCCAATAAAAAAACTAGAACCAACAATAACAACAACAACAACCCATCCCAGGTCCTTTAGACCTCTATTTATACATTACAATAGCTCACCGACAGCCTTAGGATGAGACCTAAGTGTCAAAACCCTAGGTCAACTTGACCCGCATTTTCAGGGTTTCACCAGCCTATCTTTCCTTCCTTCTCGTGCGATGCTCCAAAGCATCCGACGATAGATTTTTCTTCTTGTTGAGTTTCCCATAATCTGTCTTCCTTTCTGATCTATCATCCTCGATCTCCTCATCCAATGTCTTTCTTTCTATTACTTCACTCCATCCTTTATGCTCTTTTGATTACTTCAACCCAGTAACAGTCACTGTGTCTTCCGCGCAGTTCGTGTTTTGCCTTTTCTTCCTTGATCTTTGCGTGCTTCCATAGCCAACTGCCAAAAATCCCCCAACACTCACATGTGACTCATCCCAAGGCACTTTAGATATCAATTTCTTGTTTTACTTTGACTTTAGATTGTGTGGGGCAGCTTGTGCTTCTAGCTCTAGTCCTCCCTTTCTTTCTCGTGCAGACTATATTTGATGTGTCTGGTACCCAGTTTCAACTGCACTTGGTACCTAGACCCTTTTCCTCATCCGTTCACTAAAAGTTGTGAGGCAGCTGGTTGTCATAATACAATTTCAACCAGCTCCCATTCACTAAAACTTCCTTCCATTCTCCATTCAAAGTCTTCAACTGTGCAACTCCTCCTTTTGTAACATAGGCAACCTCATATGGCCCAAGCCAATGCGTTCTGAACTTCGTAGGATGCTTCATGAATTTACTGTCATATACCAGTACCAGATCACCTTGCTTAAATACCTTCTTCTTGATGTGTCTATCGTGGTAGGCCTTCTCTCTTTCCTTCTGAACCTTCTAGTGAAATACTACAATGAATTGGTCTTCTTCCAGTTCGACCAACTGTGCAAGCCTCTCTCGAACAGTGCCAGTATCATCCATATTTTTAAAGGCATCAATTATTAAGCTGGGTACCAAATATTCCATTGGGACAACGACTTCGAGACCATAAACCAGTTTGAATGGAGTCTTCATTGTCAATTTCTTGCAAGTGGTTCGATAGGCCCATAATATTGTTGGTATTCTTAAATCCTAGTCATCTATGTTCACACTGTAAATATTCATTAGCGTTGTGTCCAAGATCTTTTTGAATGCTTCAAATCTCCCATTCGCTTATGGATGATAAGGTGTGCTCTTCTGATGATGGACTGCAAATTCGTCAGTCAAGGCTTCAATTGTTTTATTGATGAAATTTGTGCCTTGATCACTCATAAGGATCTTCGAGCATCCAAACTTGGTTATGATGTCATCAAATATGAAGCACGTAGCTATAGTGGAACTACAGTCCTTAAATTCTCTTACTTCGGCCCATCTGGTTAAGTACTTTGTCGCAGTGATTATGTACCTTTCTCCTATGCACTTCCCTGCTGGGTTAATAGGTCCCACGAAGTCAATGGCCCATTTCTCAAATGCTTGTAGGGTCAGTTGTGGTGCTAACACCATTTCATCTCTTCTAGATGATTTTCCAACTCTTTGGCATACACCGCAGGCCCTGTAATAGTTGTTATCATCTCTGTGTAAGGTAGGCCACCAAAGGCCATCTCTAAGAACCTTTTGCACAATTTATTTCTCTGTGTAGTGTCCTCCTGCAATGCCTTCATGAGCTTCGACAAGGATCAACTATCACTCTACTTCCATAACAAACCTCCTCAGTATCTCATCAGGTCCCATCTTGTATAGTTGTCCAGCTATAAGTGAAAATTTTGCAGCACACACTACTTGTTGTTTCTTCTGGGTGATTGTATATTCATTAGGTGCCATTCCTGTTGACAGGAACTTGACTATTTCTACGAAGTGGTCATAAATATTTCTAATGGATAGCAATTGTGTATCCAACAGTGTATCCTCCAAACTAGTAGGCTCTTCTCCATGTTCCAACCTCGACAAGTGGTCAAGACCTTTGTTCATTCTTCTTGTCTTAACCACGATATCAAAATCATATTCCTGAAATAGCAGAAGCCATCGACATATTCTCCCCCCCAAAACTAGCTTGTTGACTAGGTATTTCAACGCAGAGTGATCAGTGAACATTTTAAAGTGTCCTCCCAGCAAGTAGTGGCAGAACTTATGCAATGCATACACCATGGCTAACCCTTCTCTCTCAATGGTGGTGTAATTAATCTTTGTTTTGGATAGTTTCCTGCCAGCAAAGGCTAATGGGTGGTTGATGTCTCATGTTCCTGGTTGTGCTAACACAACTTCTAATGCAATAGAATACACATTGACATGCATGTGAAATTCCTTGCTCCAATCTGGGAAAACCAGAATAGGCGCAGTAACCATTTTCTGTTTTAGTGTGTCGAAGCTCTGCTGGCATTCTTCTATCCAGTGAAATTGATAGTCTTTCTTCAATAGCTTCTTCATGGGTGTTGTAATCTAGGCATAGCCTTTAATGAACTTCATGTAATATCCAGTGTGTCCCAATGTAGTGTGCAACTGTTTAACTGAAGTAGTGGGGGGTAGATCAACTATGATGGCAATTTTAGATGGATCTACTAGGAATCCCTGCTTGCATACAATATGATCTAACAACACTCCAAATGGTGAAAATAAAATGAACTTCTTCAGGTTTAAGGAAATATGACACTACCTCCACTTGTCCGACATTATCCTTAAACATTCGATATGATTTTTCAATAAACTAAAAACAGTCCAATCATCAAAGTATGCTTCTAGAAACTTATGTAGAAACTCCTTGAATGCTTCGACCACCACCCTGGAAAACATGGTTGGGGCATTCTTAAATCCAAACGGAATTATTGTATATTGGTAGCATCCCCATTCTGTGGCAAAGGTGGTCTTATGGCGATCTTCATTGGCAATCCAAAATTGATGGTATCCTAAAAATCCATCTGTAAAAGAATATACCTCCTAGCCTCCTACATTATCTAACACTTCAATAGTGAATGGCGTAGGGAAGGGGTCATGCAAACAGGCAAAGTTCAGTTTCCTAAGATCTATGCAGATCCTAATCTCTCCTGTCTTCTTGTATTGTACCACCATAGGGATAATCCATTCTAATTCTTCGATAGGTTCTATAATCCTTGCTTCCAGCATTCTGTCAAGCTCAATCTTCACTTTCTCCCTATATTTAGGGTTCAATTTGTAGGGTCTCTATTTGACTAGTATTGCATCTGGTTTCAAAGGGATCCTCATCTCTCCCATAGGCCCTTTAATTCCCTTCATATCATTGAACTTGATTGGAAACAAGTCTCGATACTTATGTAGCAATTCTGTGATCTTGTCAATAGTGGCATCATCCGAATAATCTCTAACATTTGCAATCTTCAGTGTTTTCTCTGTTCGAATATTGACTTTCTTGATCTTGATCGGTTTTCCAATAAATGGTAGCTCAACTCCTGGTACTTCCACATCTCTCTAGCCTTCTATTTCTGCGATGTTCACCCTCCTAAGATCATCATCTTCATCAGTATTGATGTTGTAACAACCTTGCATTTTCAGAAGAGGTGCAGTGCATTTGTCCTCTTCTTGTTCCAAAGGGAGGCTAGGTGCCTCCTCGAACACTTTCTTTCTTACACCCTGTAATGCTTGATCTACTATAGGATATTGGCTTTCGAATAAAAAGGTAGTAACAAAGTTCTGATTCATACCTTCCCAATCTGCAGTGATGAGGCGTAGCTCTCCTTGAAGGTAACAGTTGATAGGCATTGTGTCCAGCGTATTGATGGATTTTTTCACCCACTACTCTTGAGGAATGTTTCTCCATGCTTCCTCGCAACTTCGCACATGGTCCTTCGGACAACTCCGACCTGTGTATCAAACTTTGCGGCCTTTTACTTGCATCGAGAACTGTGTTGTCATCAAAGTACGACATTGTACCCATTCTGTAATGTTGTTTTTGTGTGTCCCCCACCATATTGATGGTGTGGCTTTCAAGGCATCATCCATTGCTAACAATCATTTTTTCGTTGGTACAATTTCTTCAAAGTCTGAAAAGAAGGTTTCTAAAGGATTCAAACCATCAAATATGGGTAAGTTACTTACTATTGTGCCGATCCAACCTACTTCTCTGGTTAATCTAGCACATCTCCTTGTAGATACTTCGTACATTTTGTTTTGCCAATTCTCTAGTGCTTCTTCTGAATTTGATGAACATGCGCTGTCACTTTGCCAACTCAAATTTCCATCCATCGTAGGATTAATGTAATGCTGTTGTCTGACTGTTAATTTGTATATGTTTTCCAGTTCATATGCGTAGTCTTCTTCTCTGATGAGATCTGTGTATCACTGAACTTCATAGAGATCTAAAGGTGCAATGACCCTAAGGCCATCTCCTTCAAACGTCATTCGTCTTTTCTTTAAATTGACCATAGTGGAATTATTGAAAGCCCAATCAATTCCTAACAACGTAGGGAAAGGACAGCTATAATCAACTATCTCAATTACCTCGAAGTCTGCAAACTTCCTCACTCCATCAATGTCCACAGGGACATGTTACAATCTTCCAAAGGGGCTTACAACTTTCTTATTATCCATCCTAAGTCTGATAGGGGAATATATCAACTTAGGTTTTCCCATCAGTGCCCAGGTTTGCTTCGTCATGACATTGACCTCCGACCCTAAGTCGAGGACCACATAGTCTATATCATACTCTCCAATCTGAGAATTCAAGTGTAGTTCCTTATTATTCCTTCTCTTCTTGGATAGTTGATGTACTTCTTTATTCAGTAAAGGATCTACCCTTCCTATCTCATACTGTCTAACCAAATTTTGCAGTTCTTGTATGGCTCTCTCATCTTTAATCAGCTCTATAAATGTATACAAGAAATTGACAAGTTTACTTGCCTCTTTTCCATATCCGGGCAAAGAAGACTAATCAAATTCCAGAGGCATTCCACATTCTCTTACTTCTGGTCGTATCTTCAATGAAGAACCTTGGTCTCCCTTGAATTCTCTTCTTGCCTCCTCGAACATTTGTTTTTCTTTCTTTGCATCAAAAGTTTGTGTCTTCTCTGCAGCTTTCCTGACTCCTGATTCTTCTGTAGTATTTCTTTAGGTCATTTTGTCTTCTCCTGTAACATCACCTCCTCAAGTGATAATAGCCACTCTAGGGTCTTCTCCACGAGGTTCTTCTTTGATTAATTGTATTTGAGGGTTCTGCTGAGGTCCCCATATCTCCTGAAGTTTAGCCAACAATGATGGACATTACTCGATAACATGCTCAAAGGAATTGCAATAAATGAAAGTGGTACAAGGGTTATGACAGTCCCTTTCCAAGTGTCCAGGTTGTGTGCAATTATAATAGATTATTTTTCCTTGACCTTGACCCATACCTCATTGTCTTCCTCTTCCTCAGAATCCACCATGAGGGTTGAAGTTTCCTCTCCAAGGGGAGTTATACTACGTAGTGTTTCCTTCTTGTTGTACTCTACCTTGAATTTTGTATATATCCCTTGAACTTTCATGCATGAGGTATTAAGCCCTAAAATCCCTATCATCATGCCCCATGGACTTGCAGAACGTGCAATACAAATTTGTGGGTGTTTGAACATATTTTTTCATGTAATAGCACTCACCAGGGCGATGTCTATTTCTACATACCTCGCACCAGGGTAGGGTAACTTTCTTCAAGGGGCTCATAGCTCCAGAGGCCAAGTATTCATGGAATAGGGTACAATTTTCCTTTTCATGGCCTTCTAATTTGCATCTGACACACCAAATATCTTCCCTTTCGTCTTTTCCCTTGTCTTTCTTCATATCTTCGACCTCCAGAGACAAACTATTTAGTTGACTCAAGATTTGACTCATACCTGAACTAGATTCTCCCATAGGGGTTGATTCTAGCTTCATGGCGATCTCTAGCGCCTCATCCTGCAAAGCAATATTTTGTTGCATCAAAGGAACTCTTATGTGTGGTAAGAGGAAGAAATGAACCATTCCTTGTTCTGCTCATCTGGGATTTGAAAGCTCAAGTGACTCGTCAAGGTTTTAAACCTCTGATCGAAGTCTCATACCAGTTCAGTTATTCTCTGCTTGATTTATTTTAGTTCTGTAATGCACTGTGAATCCAACTTGGGTTTATTGAACTCGGTAATCAATGCGTTCTTGATCTCATTCAGCGGTTTAGGCTAGGCAATTCCCTTAACAAACTTCATGTACCAACTCAGTGCGTGGTCTCTTAGGGTAGTACTAAACTGAGCTCATTTAACAGCTTCATCGGTGATGTTCTTAATACTCCATACGGATTCGCTTAGAAACTAGTGTTGATTAGGATCTTCAGATCCATCTCCTCTGAAGGTGGGTAACCTCATCTCATCTTCCATAGATCTTCCTAGGTTTCCTGACTGAGTATGTGTTGGGATACTAGTGACGGTGACTCTGATTGTTTAACGTTTCTAAATCAATAGGAGGAGTAATAGTACTTACTTCAACAATCTGCACAATTCCCGAAGATTTTGTCTCTTCCTGGCGAGGTTCTTCATCTTTCCCTTCCTTTGGCCTAGTGGACTCTGAATGCTCTTCGTCCGTCAGATCTGCCTCTTCTCCACTGTAGAAACCCTCATCCCCATAGTTCTGCTTAAATAGGTTCGCAAGAGGAACTTCTTTGAACACTCTCCCATTGCGTGTATGTCCAACCTCTATGTTGTTGTCGCTGTCTAATTTCTTGAACATTACCTCTTCAATCCAACAGACTACTGTATCTTCAAGATGTTCTTCTCATGCAATAACATCTTGATTTTCAACTTTAGAAAATGTAAAAATTTTCATCTAGGTCCCTTAAAGAAGTATCTCTTTGCTTGGCTATACAATTCTACTCTGTCAATATAAAACTCGGTGATATACCCTCCAATGGTACTATCAAACCAATGATCTACTGCTCTTGACATGGAATTATCAACTCTCTTGACCTTCTTGACCAACACCGACATCCAAACCATAGGTGGCCTAGATCTGATCTCAAATTGGGTATCTACTAAGCTAGCTAGCCACTCATATAACTCTCTATGGATTCCTCCAAAGAAAATCTTGTGTATATCAGTAAAGATATATCTTTCCAACCAATCTTCTGTACTAAGATTAGGGTTGTTGTTCTGGGCTTCAACGAAGTCCTTTTCTTGATCTTATATCCACTTTTGAATATCTATCTTTGATGGAAACCACCTTCATTCCCTCAAGAAGATTATGGTCCCGACAACAGAACCATTTGTTGGCACAGGGGTAGACCCGGGGTTCAACTCCAAGAGCACAACAACAAGCCCTAACTACTAGCCCTTTCAGCAACACCTGCGAGGAATATGCAGTCTCACCCGAAGTAGCTATGGGGGGGTTGCAGGACAACGATGTCTACAACCAAAGGGAATACCATGTGGATCTAATACAAGAGCAATGCAACATTTATATATCACTTACCAGTTCAGATCTACTCTGCACAATGATCTATCATATCTAACACAGTGATGCAAATAGAAGTATATCAAATGACAAAGAAAAGAGCATCAATCACACACACAACACAATATATACGTGGTTCAGCCTCTCTCTAGGGCTACGTCCACATAACTATGCTTTATAATATATTAATATGAAACATACAGTTCTTGTATGTGCTCTTAGCTAGCAGATCTTCTTTCTTATCCTTTATTTCTCTCCCCCCCTGCACACCCAGTTGTTGGGTTGACCTTCACATCCAACTAAAGATCTTACAATGCTAGAAGGATCTACACTCAACACTTCTCTCTCACATGAAAATAATCACTCATGCCAATAACAGAACTAGAACCAACAATACCAACAACAATAACAACAACAACCCATCCCAGGTCCTCTAGACCTCTATTTATACATTACAATAGCTCACCGAAAACCTTAGGCTGAGACCTAAGTGTCAAAACCCTAGATACTAAAACCCAAGGTGTCTAAAACCCTAGGTCAACTTGACCCACGTTTTAAGGGCTTCGCCATCCTGTCTTTCCTTCCTTCTTGCGCGGTGCTCCAAAGCACCCGACCGTATATTTTTCCACTTGATGAGTTGTCCATAATCTGTCTTTCTTTCTGATATGTCATCCTCAATCTCCTTGTACAATGTCTTGATTTCTATTACTTTGCTCCATCCTTTATGCTATTTTGCTTACTTCGACCCAATAACAATCACTGTGTCTTCCGCGCAGTTCATGTTTTGCCTTTTCTTCCTTGATCTTCGCTTGCTTCCATAACCAAGGTCCAACATGCTTCTTAGTGATTTGGATAACTCCATCCATCAATATTCCACACATTTCCACTTTTTGGAAATTACCACAAATTTTCATTTCCTCTCAACAGTGGAACCATGTCTCCTTGGGACATAAGAGTCTGGGTAATTTGTTTATTACCTTCCCATTTCAATTTTCATGAGCTTAAAATTTGAATTTACTTTGAAATTTGGGACTTTTTTCAATTTTTTTTCATCTTCACATGGTGCGTCATTTCATTTCAGCTCACCCGGAAATAGTTCATTCTATTCTAACTTCATAGTAAGAACTGTAATCAGTACATCCAAGCTGTACATTAAGAAGTGCTTTCACTTAAATGACCCAAATATGGTGCATTATAAAATACAATGCCAGGTAAATAACATGTTAGTGCTTTTCGAACTCAGAAGAACCGAAGCATTCCATTTAACCAAGCGCACCATTAAAAAATGACACATAAAATATAACTGAGCGGTGCAACCATCTTAAAAAAATGCACCGGTGAAATCAACAGAGCCACACTAGAATAGATATTGATCGATTTGGCACTGTGGGGAATTTCCTTTGATGCCCTATGTCTGATGCTCTACTATTCACAATGCATTGTTAAACAAAATGACGGTGCTTCAATAACATAGTCACACATGTGCGTTCCTAGTAACAAATTGCACTACTTAATTTGCAATGAAACAATATAACAAAGCAATGCCCATACTGACATAAACTACATTGGTACGTTATACTATATAATGCACTGCTTAACATCAAGTCAGTTCTCCAGAAAATATAATGTATCGATACTGTCAATTAGTGAAATTTCACTGTCATGAACACTTTTCATAAAAAATGAGTTGGTGATGTGTTTATGTTAACCAAACACACCAATGTTCCATGTCATTTCAGTGGGCGCCCTGTAACTAGTGCTCTCTACAATAGAACACACCATTAAACAAAATGTCAGTTCTCCAATAACATGGTAACACCGATACATTTATATTTTTTAGACAGTTACTTGTCATTGATGTCAACCCTCGGAGAGTGATCTTGGATATTGATGTCAACCCTTGGAGAGGTATAGAGATGTAGATGATATTTTTTTATAGTTTATTGTCATTTTTATGATCGATATTGATGATGAGTTAGTTGGGTGCATTTGATGTAGTCTACATGTATCCCCGGAGGTGTGGTTTTGGTACCTAAAGTTGAATGATGAATATGTACATGTAGCACAGTGTAAATGTAGGAAAGACCCTCATATATGGATAATAATCGTTGTGCCATTTCCGGTGATATGCAGACCACCACATGGCTCCTCATGGTTGAGGAGATATGCCCTTGTGAAGTTGGAATCCTTGAAGAATGGTTAAGAAGCCCCTAACAATTACAAGTCATTAATTAAAGGGTAAAGTTGTTGCAAACAAGAAGTTACAAGTAAGACTCATTGCAATAAATATTAAAATAAATATTAAGGATGTTATTGGTAAAGTTGGCCCCAATGAAATAATCATTAAAAATTAAATTGAATTTTATTTGGGTCAAGTCGTCCCCCAAAAGAGGGTGTCAAATCCAGTATAAATAAGGCACCTAGAAGTTCATTTGTAAGATAAACTCAAGATATTTTTAACTGAGGTAACTAAGGATATTTGAGGCATTTTCAGAGGGGATTTGAAGTAAATAAGGGTGAAATTCCAAGGGAGGATGAAATATTGAGAAGATGTGTTCTAAGGTATGTTATTTACATGTCAACTTACCAGTTTTCTATAACTTTTTTTATAGAACGATTTCAATAGCTAAACCTAGAGGAAATTGAGATGACATATCAAGGTACATATGGTATAAATTTCAGATTCTAGGTCATTGTATTTTGGTAAACACACATTGTGGAAGACAGGGTTTTTGGTTAGTCCTGGAACTAGTCTCAAATTGGTGTCTCAGGTAAAAAGGTCATAAATTATTCATAGAATATCCAAATTCAGTGAGACAAAATGCATTGGTTAGAGTAAAATCCCCATTATGTTTTGTGATATTTTCATATCTGTATATCGAATATTCCACACGTGGAATTCTCTACAAGTCATCTCTCTAGAATAAGATAGAACTCAACAAGGTCTATCATTTTTTCTATAATTACTTTTCTAGGAGGTTCCAAGTAGTGAAACCTGGAGAAATTGTAGAGAAGATATTGAAGAATATTGTGTACAATTTTCATACTTTTATTCATTATAGGTATGCAATTATGCTTATTGAAAGTTAGGGTTTGTGACTAATCCAAAAGCTAGTCTTGTGAGACTAAGGTAACGTTTGATAAAGATGATATTCTCTTATTGTTGAACTTGAGGAAGATTTAAAGGTCTCTGATCACATAAACCAAGTCTATTACAGATTTACACATATTTTTATATGTATGTTTTTAGGGTTACATGTTGATGATGTTTTGGTGTATGGTATGATTGAGACAAATTTCATGGTATAGGGTATGTGGAATATGGTACATGGTATGGTACATGTGTTGATGTACATTGTGTATGTACATGGTTGACACATTGTATGGTACATGATTGGTACTTGGTATACATGGTTTATGGCTGAGGCATATGGTACAAGTTGAGGTGCATGGTTGATGGACTTTTTGTGGTACATCATTGATGCTTGGTATGGTATGGGATTGGTACATGGTATGGTGTTGATGTACATGGTCGATATTCATGGTTGATGTGCACGGTTGGCACATGGTATGATACACGATATGGTATATGGTTGATATGGATGGTCGACACATGTTAGGTATATGGTTGATGGTACAAGTTGTGGCATAGGTTGATGCATGGTGCATGACATATGTTGATGAATGGTGCATGGTACATGTTGGTACTTGGTTGAGACACATAGCTTGTGATGGTATGTGGTGATGTTGGTACATGATTAATAGAGGCATGTGTTGGTGATATTGAGCATATGGTTTGAGATATGTTATTGGTGATCTTGGCATGAGTTGCATGTGGATGAGAGTGGATCTGGTTTCATGGATGAGACAGTGATTGTTTGGGAAAGTTGATGTGACAATGATAGTGATAGTGGTAGTGACAATATAAATGATAGTGACAGTGCCATAGTTTTTGGCAGTGACAGTGGAAAAGTACGTGATAGTTGGTATACACTTATATTTCAAGGCAGCAAGATGGGGCAAGGAAAGGGGGTTGTATTATCCTTCCAGTTGGAGCCAGAGAATCAGGGAGTTGGAGCTTCCTTCAGGTTGGATCTTAAGAACTAGGTGGTTGTATCCACCTTCTGGTTGGATCCGGGGAACCCAGGTGGTTGTATCCACCTTCTAGTTGGATCCGGAGAACCCAGGGGGTTGTAGCCTCCTTCTAGTTGGAACCAAAGAATTCATGGAGTTGTATCTTCCTTTAGGTTAGAGCTTGTAAATAGGGGGTTGTACCGTCCTTCCATATGTAGTTGGATAATTGGGAAGTTGGTGCTTCCTATGAATGAATTCTTGATATATATAAGAAATAATTATGTGGTTTTCTCCCATTTGGGTTTCCATATAAATACTGGTGTACTGTGTTCTTGATCTTATGTTGATGTGATGTTGCTTATGATTACATGATTATGATATATATATTGAATGAAATCATAGATGATACATTGATGATAATCTGTTGAACATTGTTTATAAAGTGAAAGAATATATATTTTGGTTAAAATTGGTATAAAGAGATCATATTGATTCACCCCCCTGAGTATTCCAACAATTGGGATAAGAGTAGGTTCCTTCAGGAAACAATATAACCAATGGAAGGAAGATCATGGAGAGAAACAATTTTTTTAAGAATGGGATACCACAGTTTGATGGAAAGAACTATGCATTCTGGAGAAGAAGGATGAAAGCATATGTTCAAGCATAGGAATTTGATGTTTGACAATCGGTAGTAGACGGATACAAAGAACTGGCCACTCCTACAACAAATAATGATGGAAAGAAACTCATTCAAAACAATTCAAGGGATAAAAATTCTAGCATGAATGCGTTGGTTGATTCAGTATATGTCAAGGTTATGCATTGTAATTCTGCAAAGGAGATATGGGAAAAACTTCTGAATGTTTATAAAGGGGATGCCAAAGTCAAAGAAGCCAAGATTCAAACTTACATAGGTCAATTTGAACAATTAAAGATGAAAGAAGAGGAAGACATTGCATCCTAGTTTCTACGAGTTGACAAAATAATGAATTATATTAAAGGTTTGGGAGAAGAAATGAATGAACTAGTCATTGTTCAAAAGGTAATAAGGTCTCTACCAATGAGATTTTATCCGAAGATTTAGACCCTAAATGAAAGAGAATACCTGAGTATGATAAGCATGGATGCGCTACATGAAATATTTACATCTCGTGAAATGAGGACGAAACAGGAAAATCCATCCACAAAAGAAGTATCTTTTAAAGCATCCAAAAGGACAAAGAAGAAGAAAAATCGTGATTCAAAGACAAATTGTAGTTGTAGCGATGATTCATATGAGGATGAAGAAATGGCCAGCTTCGTGAGGAAGCTGAAGAAAGGAACCGACAAGTACAACGGTATGTTTCCCCTAAAATGTTTTAATTGTGGTAAAATTGGTCATTTTGCAAATAAGTGTCATTATGCTAAGAAGTCAAATAGTGATGAAGAGGAATATTCCAAGAAAGAAAAGAAATATCAAAAGGGAAATAGGAAAGATAAAAGGAAAGTATTCAATAAAAATCTCTACTCAAGAGAAGAAAGTTTTTTATCTGGTGAAGATAATAAAAGTGACGGTAACTCAGAGAGATTACTCTTTATGGCTATGAAAAATAAGAAAAGTACAAAAAAGGTGAAGTGGATTTTGAGGTAGAATTAATCAGTGCTTTAACTGAAATGAAGAAAGAAAGGAAGAAAAAAATCTACTTGAAAAATCAACTTGAAGAAGGAAAAAGAAAGGACGAAGTAATGCAGATCTAGATGATAAAGAAAGAAAAGGAGTGTGAGAAGCTTGAGAAGGAAATCGTGACATTGAGAGTTGAATTCAACAAGATCAACAAGAACTTGAAAATTTCTCAAGTGTTAGAAAACATTCTCCATAGTCAAAGTCCATACATGACAAATCCAGACTAGGATACAAGAATGTTCATTTTGAGGAAGGTTCAAGCTCCATGATGAAAGAAACAGAACAAAGGAGTTATGAGGAATTTATTAAAGGAAGGAATAATGGTCGACAAGAATAAGAAAGGAATGAATACAAAATACCTTCTACATTTAGGAAAAAAAGAAGATTCAATCATTTTGAAAGAAACAACCGAAGAGAAGATCTTGATCAGCCAAGGCAGAATTATAGAAGGACTACACCACAAAGAAGATCATTCACTTCCAGGTATGTAAATTTATTTTATGGTCAATTTTTTAACTATACTAACTTTGGACATATAGATGTAGATTGCAGGTCTTATGAAAGAAATGATCAGGAAATAAATGCATATGTGGCTCCACATAATATTGAATGTTACAAATTCCACAACTATGGACACATAGCTCGAAATTGCAGAAGCGTGATAAATACTCCCATGAAAGAAAATATTGATGAGAGATACAAGAAGGCTTACAAAAGAAGTGAATAGAAAGAAGAGAAGGTAAATGAATAATAGGTACAAGGAATCATTCTTATAGGATTCGTAGCAACACAAGATCATGATGAATTTACAGGCAAAGAGGAAAGTGTCAAAATTCAGGTAGAGGAGGAAGAAGAAGATGTCAAAGCTCAAAATGATGACAAAATTCAGAAAGAGGATGAAGAGGAATATGTATCCATAGATGAAAAGGAATATTACTCCAAATCAGAGTAGGAATTATTCTGAGCCATCCAGATTGGAGACTCCCAGTAAATATGTATCATGAATAGGGGGAGTCCATATAAACTACATATCAGAGAACCATCTTTCGAGCAGTATGAAGTATTTGCAGAGATAGATTCAGAGAGGTCATATAACATAAGTATAGAATTATTCCACACAGGTGTCAATTGGCAATTACACAGGTATATGTTTATGATTGTATTAAGGCAGAGATATCTTCAGTACAAGTTGTTTTAGACATACAGAGTTTGATGAGCAGATATTTGATGCATTCTGATACATATGAACATGTGATGATCAGTTGTATTATATTTGGGTGAAATCATCAAAATAGCACTGTGACTGATGGGTCAACATTGTGGAAAGTTGAGTAGCAAAGTTATGGACATATATGGATTCGTGAGATGCTTAGAAAGTACAGGAAACACGGTCCAGATGCATAGTAGCATATTTACAATTGGAACAAGTGGAATCAATTAGAATCAGTTAGTCACAGAAAGGAAAAGAAGTGAAAGGCATAACAGAACAAGGAAAGAGAAACTGTCAACAACAACTATGCCATCAGAAGGAAATCATTGAATAGTGTGGTCAAGTGAACATGACAAGTGATTGAAGAAATCAAACATTGAATTATTTATATATATGTCAGTCAATTTCAAGAGGAAGCACCAATGGACAATAATAAGCACTATAAGAGAGGAAAGGAAACACATACAAGTATCCATACATCGATCTACACAACATATTGTAGAGAAGGGAAAACATCAGAGATCAGGAGAGCAAGTTCAGTAACATACATATAGGGAGACATACCCACAAGGGGAGCTATTATTTTTTCCATGATTGGTTAGAGTAGGAACAATATCATTAGGAGACATATCAACAAATGGATTTAACCTTTGGTCCAAGTTGAAGAGAAAGAATAGAGGAATGAAGACCAAGGGAGAAACCCTAAGGGGAGATACCCTTTTCCATTGATGTCAAATGGAGAGATACATAAACATTGATGAGTGATGATCACAGGGGGATCATGAGCATGAGTGTTGATATGTCTAAGTGTTTCCATCAATGTTGGTGTTTCCATCAATGCCAAAGGGGGAGATTGTTGGACAATTGGTTGTCATTTATGTCAACCCTTGGAGAGTGATATTGGAAATTTATGTCAACCCTTAGAGAGGTCCAGATATGTGGACGATATTGTTGGACAATTAATTGTCATTTGTATGACCGATATTTATGATGAGTTAGTTGGGTGCATTTGATTTAGTCTACATGTATCCCCGGAGGTGTGGTTTTAGTACCTGAAGTTGAATGAGGAATATGGACATGAAGGATAATTCAAATGTAGGAAATACCCTCATATATTATTAGTACTCTTCATTTTGTTTCTGGTGATATGTGGAACACCACGTGGTTCCTCACGGTTGAAGATATATTCCCTCATGAAGTTGAAATCCCCGAAGAATGGTTAAAAAGCCCCTAAGAAGCTACAAGTCATTAATTAAAAGGTAAATTTGTTGCAAACAAGAATTTACAAGTCAGATTCATTGAAATAAATATTAAGGATGTTTTTAGTAAAGTTGGCCCCAATGAAATAATCATTAAAAATTAAATTGAATTTTATTTGGGTCAAGTCGACCCTAAAAAGAGGGTGCCAAATCTAGTATAAATAAGGCACCTATGATTTCATTTGTAACATCAACTCAAGTGATTTTATCTGAGGTAACCAATGATATCTGAGGCATTTTTCAAATTGAAGTTGAAGTAAATAAAGGAAAAATTCCAAGGGAGGATGAGGTCTTGTGAGGATGTGTTCTAAGGTATGTTATCTACATGTCATCTTACCATTTTCGCTATAATTTTTTTTAAATAACGATTCCAATAGCTAAACCTGGAGGATATTGGTATGACATATTAAGGTACCTTTGGTAGAAATTTCAGCTTCTTGGTCATTGTATTTTGGGAGATACATGCTATGGAAGATAAGATTTTTGGCTAGTCCTAGAACTAGTCTCAAACCTGTGTTCCAGGTAAAAAGGTCATAACTTATTCATAGAATATCCAAATTCAGTGATACAAAATGAATTGGTTATAGTAAATTCTTTAGTATGTTTTGTGTGATTTTTATATTCATGTATCAAATATTTTGCGCATGGCATGCTCTACAAGTTCACTCTCTAGAATAAACTAGAATTTAGCAAGGTTTGTTGTTTTTCTATAACTCCTTTTTTGGGAGGTTCCAAGTAGTGAAACCTATAGTAATTGTAGAGAATATATTGAAGAATATTTTGTACAATTTTCATACATTTATTCATTACAGGTACGGAGTTATGCTTGTTGAAATTTAGGGTTTGTGACTAATCAAAAAACTAGTCTCGTGAGACTAAGGTAGAGTTTGATGAAGATATTATTATCTTGTTGTTGAAGTTGAGGAAGGTTTGAAGCTATGAGATCACATACACCAAGTCTATTACAGAGTTACATGTATGTTTATATGCCTGTTTTGAGGGTTACATGTTGATGATGTTATGGTGTATGGAATCATTGAGACACATTTCATCGTATAGGGTATATGGAATATGGTACATGGTATGGTATAGTTGTTGATGTATATTGTTGATGTACATGGTTGATGCTAGTGGGAAAAACCACACTTATGACTACACCAGGGTTCAGAATGTAGGCAAATCAATTAACCATCTAAAATTCAACTACTTCTCTAACAACCCCAAACATACCCAAAACTCATACAAGAAAAGAAAATATGAGAGGGATCGGGTAACTATACCTCTACTCCACGTCCAGTGATGATCCTCTCATGCTTAAAAGCTTCGCTAATTGCATGCCTCCTCCCAAGGCTAGCCTGCATTCAAAGATAGACAAAAAAAAATCTACAAGCATGCAATTCATATACAAATTAGGGTTAGATGTTAGAATGTCAAAAAATAAACCATTAAAAGCATTCAATACACCATGATTTGGGACAGGAAAAGTACTTCTTTTATTAATAACTCAATGATTATACCTTTAAAACAAAATCCGACTATTGCTCCATGAACCTGGTCCAGGCTCCTCTTCACCAAGATCCAAGTGCACCTCCATATGACTTCTCCTATGAACCTTATGATCTCTTATTCGGAAGTGAATGGATTCTGATGGAGGAAGAAGGGCTAATTGGGGAATGTTGAGGCAATTCTCACAAAAGGGCTGAAATTACTTGGGGTAAGGAGGGGATGTGAAACGAGTAGAGTTTCACTATTCTTATGTCTATATGTGGAATGAGACCCCAAAACCTCCTTTTATATGACAAAAGGATGGTTATTTGGTTGGGTGACGAGCTATGGGCGGTGGATTAGTTGGGAAACTACCCAATAGCTCGTAATCTCAACGAATTCCTTGCAACCTTTTTTTTTTTACAATTTTTTCAAGTATACGTGGGATGTAGTGGTGAAACATGCGTACACATGTGGATTGTAGTGGTGCAACAAGCATATGTACATGGGTAGTATTGGCGTAGGGCGCATAAATCTTCAAAAAATGGGTTTTTTAGAAGAGCAACTCAGTGATGGCTTGGAAAAAAATGAAAGTAAGAGGGCCAAAGGCCAGGTATGCATGTGTAGAGAAATTTAGGGTTATAACAGATTCCCCCTAATGTGTGAGGCCAGAAGAGCATCTGATGGCCTAAATACATTACAAAATCTTCCCCAATTTATGAAACGAGTGAGCCCGGAACCAGAGTTCGGGAGGTGCCATCTGCAAATATAACAATTGTCTCTCCGAGGTGGGAATACCCATGCTCAGAATGAAATAAATCATGGCTTCCAATAAAATACACTGCAGATCCATGTCATATAACTATATAAAGTGTAGTCACAAGCAATACACAGTGGATCTACATCTTAAAATCAAATATAAACAAGTATAGTATCCATCTTCAAGAAGCCAACAATACCTGATGGCTGGAGATGAGGTCTTCAAAGGTCGAGAAACAACTTCAATATCTTCAAAACTCGGGTAGGAGTGCAATGTGAGTGTATTAATTCACTACCCAGAGGTCTTCGATGGCTCGTCAGGAAAATACAAGAGGATCTCGATGATCAAGCAGAGAACTTCATTGATTTTGAACAAGGTCTTGATTGGACTTTCGGGATGGCCAGGTCATGAAGTAAAGAGACAAACTGCAGAAAGGCCGACTCAGGTTGGGTGAAACTTCCCTTCGAAAAAAGCATGAAATATGATCAGACTCAGGCAGCATGACATTGACATAAGTTCACGATGCAGGAGGCAACACAAACTCTCCATGTGTTTGGAAGAGTAACCAAACGGAGGAGGACACAACTCTATGTAGTGAGAACAACTTCCTGAGGTCATACTAGATCCCAATGCTTGAAAAACAAACAAAAGTATGTGCTTTGTCCAAGGGCGACTCATTGTGCTGCCAAAAAAGAATATATATTTCCCATCCCCTCTTTTTGGGGTTTTTTTTAATATTTTTCTCTTTTTCAATTTTTTAAAGAGATTTGAAAAAGAATAAAAGAATGCTACATTACAAAGGAGGAATGAGTGTTGCAAGCAAGAATACTAGTTCCAGGCACAAGGAACACACTAATTCTCAGAGAAAGGAGACATTTGCAGGAAAAGGACACTCGGAGAAAATTCCTCCACGGGTCAAGGTGTCAGGTCGCAGAGGCAAAGTGATACAAGGCTTGCGTATAAGGCATGATTTAAAGGTTCAGTTGAGAGCAACATGGAGCTGGAGTTAGGCCAAAGATGTAAAGATTCAAATGCGATTATCAAGACACAATGAAACCCCCTTCAATGCAATTTTAACGAGCCTAGAGAAGGTAAACTCAATAGTTTTTTCATGTTTACAGAGTCTAAAAAAAAATGTAAAAGAAGACTCCAAAGGGTACCTTTTTCGGAGATAGTCTAGTTGGTTTGAAAAGGGGTAAGCTAGCACCGAAAAAATGTCCATTCAAAACCATTTTAATGAGTGTGACAAAGACAATATCACTCGGCAATCTTTTCAATTTTAAGGAGTCTGAAAAGAGCTTAACTATGGACTCACTGCCTTTTTCTGGATTTAGTCTCCCTAGCTCGAAAAAGTGTAAATTTGCTGAGGATAACTCTCCCGGTGAGACAAATCTCCTAAGGCGTACATTTTTCCTCCATAATATACAAGTCAGAAAAAGGGGTAAACTCATGCCAGTAGATGTTCTTCTGGAACAATTTAATGAGTGTGAAGGAACAAGATCACTCGACGATCTTTTCAATTTTAGGGATTTTGAAAAGAGATTAACTATGGACTCCATGGGGGTTCCTTTTTTGTAAGTAATCTCCAAAGCCTAAAAAAAGGTGATAAACCAAAACCAAGGAGAATGTTCTTTTTTCATAAATTTAGTCCCTCAGTCCAGAAAAAGGGTTAAACATATACCCAAGAATACTCTTCTAGCGAACCAAAGTTCTTAGAATATACCTTTGTTTGTACAAATGACCATCCAGACCAAAAAATGGGTAAACTACCGCCAGACAGATGTGCCTTCAATTTTTATTTTGGAAAGCGTGAAAGGAAACAAGATCGCTTGACAATATTTTCATGTTTAGAGAGTCTGAAAAGGGATTAAAGAACACTCCAGAAGGTTACTTTTATCAGTTAATCCAGACAAGATTGAAAAGCATAAATGTAGTCTCGTCAGATGTTTCTTTCGGATTTCAAAGAGAGCTTGAAAGACAACAAAGCATGCTCATTTTTGGGAGTCCCAAGGTTGAGGCCAAGGGTGATGGTGCATCAGACAAATGAGGCTCAATCTCGTAATCATGACAGGACTAGCAAGGACTCTCGAGCCTAAAGTCATTTTAGACAACATGGACACGAAAATGAAACAAGGATCTATCTAGGGAATCCATGTAAAGGTAGGATCTACCATCTAATCATGACACTTATAAATCAACAATGATGGTTCTGTGTCGCACTTCAGTGGGATCAATCCTATGGAAAAGTGGAAAAGAAAATGAGATGCAGAAAGTGGAGGTGAAATCCTAACTTATATGCAAAAAGTTGGAAAAAATGAATTTTACCAAAGGACCTTTAAAAGTGACCCATATCCCAAAAATTTACCAAACCAAAAGGCAAAGTGCATCCTAACATCCAATAAGAAACTCAAGAATTAAATTAAATGATTTCCAAGCCAGAAAAAACGACAAAGGGGGTCAAAAAAGTGGCAAAAAGGGCCAAAAACGTCTATAAATAGAAGCCGACAACTCATTTTCACCATTGCAATTTGAAAATTAACCAGAAGGTAAAAAATACCCCTTTTCTAAAGAATTTGATTCCGATATCTTCAAAGGATGAAATGAACTTCTGCTCGGACCAAGTAAGTACAAACTTATCCCTCTTGCATTTCCTTCCTCATTTATGCATTATTTTTTGTTTTTTGGGGGGTGTGCCCTCCTTAAAAAGGGAGACCCTATGTGTACGTGGGTTTTCCAAGGACATCCCGCATATGTACTTGGGAAGAAAATAGTATTCCCATGTACATACACGACTGTGTCCAAAACAGCCCGCATACACCCTCAAAAGCATGGAAAAAATAAATATGCAAGAGCTAAGTCCCCTTTGAGCTGTCATGGAACAAGATATATGTCCACTGGAGGGAGAGGGAACATGAGGATATTGATATCTTGGTCGATGAGGACCCTACTACCATTGTCACATTGAAACAATGTGGGCTTTGGAATTTCTTCCGATGTTCATTTATGAGGGCACAATCCAGGCTACTCAACACCTTGGTGGATTACTGGAATCCAAATGCATAGGTGTTTATGATAGAGGGGCAGTCGTTGAATCCAATGACCGAGGACATATAATTATTGACTGGCCTCTCAAGGAGAGGGGAACTAGTCATTCTAAGCACTTTTCCCCTTGGGCCCTTCAACATTGCATACTACATTGGGATGCATTGCGAGGCCGACACTGAGAAAGTAGGTTCTCAAGTTCCCATCAACAAGATCACCAACTTGTAACTGAAGGTGATCCTATTTCTTATTGGGTGGATCACTAGATCAGTGGGAATACACCAGGCTTCCCGGGCACACATGCATTGTGCAATTCAGTGCCTAGATGCACGTATTTATGAATGGAGCACAACCATTCTCAGTTGCATGAAGAGGAAGCTGACAAAGTGTCGAGAGCGTAGCAAAAATAACTTTGGGTTTGGCACCATTCTATGCTCTATATTCTTTGAGAGGGTTCCCAGTATGAGTCCCAGAGAGATAGTATGGGGGCATGTGGCCTCCTTCCCAACGGTATGTAGATGGGCAGTACTTTTTCCATGACAGGGGGGAGCAAGGACCATAGAGGCCTTCGATGAAAAATTCTTCGACTGGTGGGCATGACAGATTCCAACCATAGAGAACTACCCCTATGCTAGAATCAACTTCTCCAGAGATCCGTACATGCCCGTACCTCCCGGAGAGGAGCGAGGAGAGCAAGGTACATATTTTTAAAGTTATTTAATTTTTTAGTTTCTTTTATATATATCATTTTTATATGCATCAGAGTACTAACATCTATGTACCTATTATGTACATATGTGGGACTAGTGTGCCCAATAGACTTCAAGAGGACTCGGCGACATCCTCGACCAGAGGTTACACCAACAGAAGTTGGTGTACCAACAACCGTAGGGGAACCTCCAGCCGTAGAGACTGAGAGAGTTTTGAGACAGGTGGAGCGGAACCTCACTACACTCACTCTCACAGTACCTATGGCTGAGATCGAGGATCTCCCACCTTCTATGTATCCTCATGTAGTGGGGGTGCCACGGACTTGGGTCCAAAGTTTTTGGCATTTTTCCAACGCTATCGTTCACTATGGCAGGGCCAATAGGCACCGATATTATATAGGCTGGACTTATTATGTGCCGAGAGAAATTTTGTATATTTTTTAGGGCATAAGCCCCGTAATGTATACTGGATATTATTTTTGAGGCGTTTGTGTCCACCTATGTACTCTGACACTTTTTGACNATATATATATATATATATATATATATATATATATATATATATATATATATATATATATATATGTATGTATGTATGTATTATGGATCACATTGTTTTTACAAATGTATGTACATGTGTATGTGTGTGCTTCTTTTCATGTGTGTGCAACATGCAAATCTAATACTTGAATAGCTAGAGTATCTGTTATTTGATTTAATCTCCTAGGAACATTGATATACATAATGTAATCAAAGTAATGTTCTAAGAGATGTACCCTAAGGAAACGTCAATGTAAAGTAGGATCATAAACGCGGTAAAATCCATTTAACTGGGACACAACCAGCTGAGCATCTAAGTAGACCCGAAGGTGAGAGATACCATGCGACAAAGCGTAAAAAATAAACTCTATCACTGCCATGTACTCGGTGACATTATTTGTGGCGTCAACCAGAAAGATACCTATGGAAGATAGAAACTAGCCTTGAGGCATGAAAATCACCCAAGATGTGGAAGCAAGCCTCCTAGTGTGTTGGCTAGCGCCATCCACGAACCCAAAGAACACCTTCGATTCACTTGACATCTTCCATAGTGAAAAAGATAACATAAATAATGACACATCCATATTAAAACAAAAAAGACAAAAAATCTATATAATAAATATACATATGTACAAGAAGTCACCCAGGAAACCAACCTAAGAGTAATACTTCTTGAGGTAGAGCCCATTTCTAGGCTCCGCCAAGGCATTTCCCTCAAATTCAACCAGACGATAAGCGCCCTTCTTCAATACCTCTTTCACAATGAAAGGTCTCAACCACATGGTTTTGAACTTGCCTACCCCTAGGGGATCCTTGTCTTGATCATAGACCAGGATAAGATCTCCTTCGGAGAAAATCCGAGGATGAATGCACCAATCATATTGACACTTGAATTGTTTCTTGTGAACCTCATTGTCCAAGGCTACATCACATCGTTTCTCATCAAGTTGCTCGAGATATAATAGGCATTCCTCAAGCAGTGAAGTGTTTGGCAGTAACTCTACTGCCAAATTTAAAGACGATATCTGGCACTCAATAGGCAAGACTACTTCCATCCTGTAAACAAGTTGAAAGGGTGAGAAACCAGTGGTAGTATTTCCAGACATTCGGTAGGCCCATAATTTCAAGTACAACATCAAATGCCAATTTGACTTGGGAGAATTGATCGTTCGTTGAAGAATAGTCTTGAGGGACTTATTCACAACTTCCACCTGACCATTTGCTTGTGGGTAGTAGGGTGACGAATGCTCTTGCCTCAACCCAAGCTTTGATGTTAACATCTTTTTGTTTTGGAAGTGACTGCCATGGTAAGTGACAATATCCTTTGGGATGCCGAACCTTACTACTATCTGGTTAAAAATGAAGAGAGTCATTGTTTCACCATTATTGCTAAATGTTGGCATAGCTTCGACCCACTTTGTGAAGTAGTCTATCGCTATGATGATATAACAATGCCCCCTGGATGAAGCCAGGTGGCATGTAGTAAAATCAATCCCCCACTTAGTGAAGGGACTAACAATGATGATGAGAAACATGGGAGAAGGATGTGCCCTCATCTTCCGAGAGAAGATCTAACACGAGTGGCACTTCTTGACTGAATCAACACAATATTTGATTATTATAGGCCAAATGTAACCAGATCGTAGAATATTTTGGGTTGTTTCCAACCCAGAAAAATGACCACCACATGCTTTCAATGTGGCAGTCGTTAAGAATGAGTTATGCTTCCTCATGTATAAGGCACCGACGAAGAATTCAATCTACACCTCGACAATACAAAGTGTCATCGAGTATGAGATAGTTTTGTGCTTGATGGAAAATTCGTCGATGCTCGTCATGGGAGGAAAAAGCAGGGCACTTCAAAGTCTGGAGATAGACTGATATATCTCCATACCAAGGGTCTAAATATGAGATCATAAAAAGATCTCCTTTAATAGGCAATTCTTCAGGCGTAACATCACTTGCTTCGACCGGAAGTTCGGAAATAAGTTCCGCAAAGACCAACGAATTTTTGGATTTCACGGAAACAAAATCCAAGTCAAATTCCTGGAGGATTACAATCCATCTACTGATATTTTTGTCAATGACCCGTCATGTCAACACATTGAAATGGATTGACAACGGAAATGACGGTGGTCTTGCGAAGCAGAATATAATGATGGAACCGCTAGACAACATGCACTGCTGCCAACGCAAGATTCTCAACATGGGAATAGTTGAGTTACAACCCAACTGGGCCTCGACTCAGGTAATAAATAACATGATCCTCAAGCAGATCATCCTCTTGAACCAATACCATGTCGATGATCGACTCTACAACGACCAAGTACAAAAAGAAATCTCTATTATAATCGGGAGGTCAGAGCAAAGGGGCATACGTAAGGGCACGTTTCAACACTTCAAAAGAGCATTGAGTGGCTTCATCCCAATAGAAAGGGACTCCCTTTTTCAATAAATGCATGGAACCTTTAGTGATCTCGGCATAGTTTGTGACAAAATGCCGAAGAAAGTTCACATTCTCCTGTAAGCTCTGAAGTTGGGGTATTGTGCATGGTGAGGAAACTGGACTATCGCCTCCACCTTAAGAGGATCGACCATGATCCCTGTTGTCGAAACTATGAAACCTAAGAGACGACCCAACGTCACACAAAAACTACACTTGTTAAGATTCAAGTGGATCTTAAAGTAGTAACATTGTTTGAATATTAGTCGGAGGTTTGTGGGATGATCAGATCTCTTGGGAGAGCGTGATGCTAGATCATCAATATAAGCCTCGAATATATGTCTAAGGTCATGGAAATAAAAATACATGGCCCGTTGAAAAGTGGCTCCAGCATTCGTGAGGACAAAAAGCATCTTACGATAAGCAAATGTGCTCCAAGGACAGATAAAAGTTGTTTTATGTTGGTCTTTGTGTTTGATATGAATCTAGTTATATCCCGAAAAACCATCCATGAATGAAAAGACCTCACAACATGCACATTCATCGAAAATATGATCAATGAATGGGGTGGGAAAATTATCTTTTGAACATGCCTTATTCAAGTCACGAAATTCCATGCACACACGAATCGTACCCTATTTCTTGTTAACCGGAACAGGATTTGACACCCATTGTGTCAACTGTACAGGGTAGATAAAACCGACTTTAAGCAATTTCTCTACTTCTGCCTTAATTGTTGTCACATTTTGAGGATTCACCAGATGAAGCTTCTGTTGGACCAACTTGGTGTTGTGGGGTATTCTACCCTACAGACTAATAAGCTAGGGCTCTAAACTTATACACAGATCATGACCCTTAAGATTTAACTTTTAACCTTCTACCCAAAATCTCAACCCCTTTTCAAGCAAACATGGGAAGAATCGACTCACCTTTTTAACGATGATTGAAGTAGATCCTCCGTTGATCCTTCTATTTCCTCGCTACTGCTACCCCTTCCACAAAGCTTCCTGCAATCAAGGTAAGACTACACATGCATGCTACTAATCTACTAGAGGGTTAGAAATAACACATAAATCAAATAACATAGATGAGATTCATGAACTTGGGAGGGGAAAAGCATCTTTTTCATTAGTCTCAAAATGAATCACTTACAATGAGTTCTGAGACTGGCCACCGTTCCTCGATCCTGATCCTGGGCTCCTCCTCTTCTTTTGTCCTCCAACTGCTACAACATGAAGTTCTCCTGAAGCTT
>ML794660.1:159510-182530 GCA_009831015.1 Picea engelmannii
ATTTAAATTTTAACCTTCTACCCAAAATCTCAACCCCTTTTCAAGCAAACATGGGAAGAATCGACTCACCTTTTTAACGATGATTGAAGTAGATCCTCCGTTGAGCCTTCTATTTCCTCGTTGCTGCTGCCCCTTCCACAAAGCTTCCTGCAATCAAGGTAAGACTACACATACATGCTACTAATCTACTAGAGGGTTAGAAATAACACATAAATCAAATAACATAGATGAGATTCATGAACTTGGGACAGGAAAAGCATCTTTTTCATTAGTCTCAAAATGAATCACTTACAATGAGTTCTGAGACTGGCCACCATTCCTCGATCCTGATCCTGGGCTCCTCCTCTTCTTTTGTCCTCCAACTGCTGCAACATGAAGTTCTCCTTAAGCTTGAGGCGAAGCTAAAGGGTTGGGCCAATCATGGACTTGGCAATTTGGCAGAGTTTCTTTGCTATTATTTTTCCTCCTTGAATAGTACCCCTACCCCTCCTTTTATAGGCTAGAAGGAGCTAGGGTTTTAGGCGAACTCTCGGCCATGCATGGCGGAGAGTTCCAGTTAACTGACAAAAAGCCTCGTGTCCCGACGGAAACTTTCCTGATTTCTTGCTTTGTTAGGTACCCGCGGGCTGTAGTGGGTTAGCCCGCGGATACCCACGTGCAGTAGAAGGTCAGCAAGCGGTCACCCGCACCCAGTGAAAGGTTAGGGCGCAGGTCCCTTGATTTAAGTGGTTTTTTGAGGATTTGTTCAACATGGCTTTGGCTAGGAAGAGGCATGAGTTGGCCTGATGCCAGGTAAACCTGTGTGGTGCATTTTCAGGTTATAACACTTGGTGTCAGGATAATTTGTTATCTCATGTTCAACGATTCTTGGATCGATGCCTAGAATTTCCTCGTAAGACCAGGAAAAAATGTCATAAAATTCCTTAAATAAGTCCGTATAAATTTGAATCTCTTCGGGGGATCAGTCCGCTCTGACGAAAACATTCTCCAAGATTCCAGGGGTTCTGGAGATATCTATATGGATCGTTTCATTGATACTCGACGTAAACTCCATGCGTAGTTAGGGGATTAATAGGACAAGACATATCTCCAGTCATAGTCAACAAAAATTCACCTGCCTCTATTCTTCTTAACTTCAGGAGGAAATAATATTTATGATGGAGATCATCCTAGGGTCTGTCTAGACTAGTCAATGCCTCAAGAATCACTGCATTTGAGGGAAAGACCAGGTCTAGAGAATCTATAGTGGCAAGGGAACCTTGAGCCCAAATAGGCTCGAGAACTAGATCTAACTCCTGTGTGGGAGTCGAATCAGGGTCGGCGGAAGCTTGCTAGACAATGTTGTACACAAATTCTGTCGCAGACAAGGGCATGGCCATGCCAGAATGCCATGTCCCTTCCATCGAGGCCAATGGGGAAGGAATATTCCACTGATCATGAAAGTAAGTCGTTCGAAATGATGACATTTGATAGATTTTAGCCCTAGGTTGGTCAAGGGCAACCGATATAAATTTGTCATTGCCAGAAGGAGGTGGGTAATTGAAAGTAACCCTCAATAATGAGCACAAACCAACCCCTACATTGATGGTTCCAGGCTAAGAGTTATCAATCATCAGGACCGTGGATTCCCCCGATGAAGGGTCAGGACGGGAGAAGGAAAATTGTTCAATGGTCACAATTCGACCCTCATGTGGAAACAACAAGACCCAAAAAATTGTGGCAACCACTATATGCATTATATAGTTCAAACTCCTTAACATAAGATCATATTCAAGAGGTGCATCGACCACTTCAACTTCGACGCACACGGTCTTCCCTCCTAACTGCACAGGGAAAGAAGGAATGATTCCATGTGGTTTGTACGAATGACCATCGAAAGTAGTAATAAAAGTAGGCGATGAAGACAAAACAGGTTGGAGAATGGCCTTCCAACATGCCAATGACATAACGAAAGTCAAGGCACCCTCATCAACCACCATATGGAAGGTATTCTGATTAAAAGATTTCATGGTGTAAGCCACAACTATCTGAAACGCAATGTGGTAAGGAAGACAAGGTTTCAATTCAGTTGGATCGAGAACGATCACTCCCAGATTACAAGTCTCTGCATATCCCAAAGTGGATAACAGAGCCTTTCTCTGTGAAGGGAATCTCTAGAGGACCTTCAAAGAAGACATAGTGCAAGGGATTTGTGCCAAATATTCCACCACAGAGTAGTTCTGGGAAACCCTTGCATTCATATTATGAGAAGCTTTCTTGAACGCCCATTTCGGGATGTGTGTCATTGTTTTTCCCATCTTCATCTCGATCTAGAGAGGAACTGGTGGGTTTGTAGCCTCTTTACCCTTCTCGATGGATTCTGGCGTTTTGTAATCTTGGGTTCTGGTTGCTATATGAACGTTTCCTTTTACCATATAAACATTCACAACCAAGGTATTAAAATAAGACATGGGGGTTCCCTGATAGCCCCCATTCGCGCTTGAAGAAGATGAGGCTTGAGAATTTTTTTACCCATGTGGAAATGGGTTCTTCAACACAAAGGTTGTTTCTATGCCAATAGCTTCTGGGCCTACGCAAGTCGAGGGCACAGGTGAGTCGGGTGGTCTTCTATGCAAAGGTTACATGGATGCTTTGACTTTCTCTTCTCTGTGTTTCCCCTGCCAACATTATTATTAGGCTTATTATCCCCTTTACCCTTCTTGTTTTGTTGATTTCTCTTTCCTTTAGGTTGTTGGTTGGCCTTCAAGTTCGTCGACTGCACATTGTGTATGTTTGACATATGGGAAGGGGGAATAGCCAAACCAGAGGTCTAGTTGGTCATTGTTTGTTGTATCAACAATTGTTGCAATTGATTTGACAATAGATCAATGGACTTTCCTTGTGCTGAACCAACTATACCATCAGCATGTGGTCCATACGTTTTCCTGGCCTTATCAAGGATGGACCGTGGTGCATCTGGAAAAATATCATAGAGTAAGCCAAACTGAGAGTAAATCGGTTCGAGTTGTTGCGCTCTAATTATCACCTCCTCCTCTAAAAACACTCTCGAAGTTACAACATCCTTGGATAAAACTAGCACCAAAGACTTCAGGAACCACTTTAACAAGAAAGTCAGTGGGACCTGTACCTTAATAGAGCTCTTTCGACGTCGAAATTCTCGTATGTGATCTGAGATATGATCGGCCTTAGTCTGCTCAAAGTTGGCCAGCAACTCGATGCTGACATCGTATCTCATGGGTAGTTGGAAATGGTTTAGGAAGACCATCGACAAGTCACTAAATTAAGAATACCTTGTGCAGTCAAGCTCAATGTACCATTTTGTGGCACCTTCGATAAGAGTGCGTTGAAACAGGCACAACTTGATGCAGGAGCATCTCCCACATCAAGCGAGCCAGCGCGGAAGCCAAAGGACAGCTGGATGATCCAACACAAATTTTGAGTTTCTCTTGGATTTGATGCGCAAACATTAATGTGGAGATTTAATGAAGCTCACTTTGTATATTGTAATGGACCTTGAGCGGATTGCTCTCATCCTTAGTAGATAGACGGCATTTAAGATAGTTAATGTAAAGTAGATAGAAATTTAATTCTAGACTAGACAATTTGAGAGCGCAAGAGGGAAACGGGATATAGACACCCTCATTGTGCATTGTAACATTATTATGAAGCAGATGAGCAAGAGCATGCAGAGAGTTGTGTAAGAAAACCCATGTACAGATACTTGATTTAATAGAAGAAAGCTTTGATTCAAATTCATGGTTTGTGTTGTTCTCTGTGTATTGATGTTGATGTGCTCATGAATGTTTGCTTCCTGTTATACATTTGCTTTTATATGTTGTGTATATGATTTCATGGTTGAGTTGAATTCGAAGAGGAAGGAGGAATGAGTTTCAATTGTTTCTCTAATTGAGCCAGAAGATTCCTGCAAGGAGTGCAGTCGAATTGTCCGCAAGGAGTGCGTTGACAGAGGGTTCAAATAGAGAAAGCTTTTGTTCTCATTCATCTTAAAGGTGCAGTTAGGCATAGGAGCCGTGCAAGGAGTGCGCAGGCTGAGTAAAAGTCTCAGGGTTGCGAACCTGAGAGAAGCATTGAGAGACTGTTGTCGCAGATGTGCGCAGAGTCGAAGAACTTCAACACTTAGAGATGGTTGAAGGTTTTCCGCAAGGAGCTCGTGCAAGAGAGTTTTCTGAAGGACTTGAAAGCTGTGGGGAAAAGCTCAGGAAGGATAGGCCTTTGAGTTTGTTGAATAAAAATGAAGACGAGTTGTGCCTTGAAGGTCGGCAAGAAGCGTCGTAAGTTACGTGCAGGTGGACGAGTTCCAGGAAGGAGTACTTAGCTCATTTCGTAGGAATCACCAAGGAAGGAGTGGATGGTTGGTATTCTCCGAAGAAAATTTGTGACATCCCGTGGGTCGTCAGATCTCACTAAGGTGAAGGATAGATATAGCATCATATTCTCTAGAGGTTCGAAGCTCAATAGGGGCAGAGCCATTGATCAGGGCCACGAGGACCGTCAGATTTGCACATGAGATTGTGTATCAAGGTTTCGTGGATTGAAACTCCAAAACATTGCAACAGGAATCGTGATATCATGATACGCGATAACCTAACAGCCAAAGGACAACGTGGGGCCACAGGAGTTGGTGGAAGACAGGTGGCACGAGTCATCAGGGTTTCGTGGCAAGAAGTCCCGAACTCATTGCATTAGGATTCACGATACCGCAAATTCTGAAATGCCAATGGAGTGGAGTGGCGATTGAATAGTCAACTTGCACATGTATCGGAGTTTCGGCACATCGGGACTCAGGATTCGGAGAACCGAGTTGCTTGACATCACGAGTAGTGAAATCGAGATAAGAGAAGTCCCGACAGGGTAAAGAAAGAGTCAGCGTTGACTGGCATCGGGTTTTGGGGATTCGAAACACCAGCACTCGACCACTAACCTCGTGAAGTCGCGAACTCCGACCCTCCAAGTGCAGAGAGGGGATCGCGTGAGAGTTCTGTGGGTGCATATTTCCCGATAGGGAAATAGAAGAGCCTTGGAGTTCTTCAGGCCGTGATAGGGAGAAGATCATGTGTGCGCGTGGACCTTCCGACCTGCGGGTGGTGAAGGGGCTACGTGGCTATCAAGTGGTATCAAAGCACAAAAAGATTATTTGCTTTCTGTAGCAGAGAAGGAGAATTCGCCATGCCACCCAGGAGAAGGGATGTGTAATCACCCGATCCAGAGGATAGGGAAGCGCAGCGACGAAGAGGCAGGCAGATTGCAGATCCAACCATAGAGAGACAAATCCGTGATCTCCGAGCCAGACTCGAAGACATGGAGACAATGCAAAGACGCACAGCCAATGCAGTGGATCTGAGTTATTCTGAAAGCGATATTGAGGCTGAACGAGAAGAATAAGTTGTAGCCTAAGATGCATCAAACGAGCATTTGATTAGAGCTATTGCAAGGATGGGTGCAAGGGAAAAGATGGACATTCCAGTTTACGAGGGAAACTTGGATGCAGAGGAGCTTCTAGATTGGATTATATCTCTGGATACATACTTCGACTATGAAGATGTCAAAGAAGACAAAAAGATCATGCATGTTGTCACACGCTTGAGAGGACATGCAGCATTGTGGTGGGATGAACTACAAGCTGACAGACGCTGCAAGGGAAAGCAGAAGATCAAAACATGGGACAGGATGATCGCAAAGATGAAGGCGAAATTCATCCCGAGGGATTATCAAATTACTCTATTCAAGAGGATGCAAAACCTGAGACAAAAGCTGATGACAGTGAAGGAATACACTGAGGAATTCTATAGACTGAACATCAGGGCAGGTCATCGGGAGAGCGATGATGAAAAAGTTGTCAGATATATGAATGGCCTGAGATATGATATCCAGGATGAGATGAGCATGGTAACCATCTGGATAGTGGAAGATGCTTATCATATGGCTTTGAAAGCGGAGGAGAAGCTGAGCCGAAAGCAGAGTCAGAGGGACCGAGGCAGAAGTCAGCCTAGAGGCAAAGCAATTGCCCAGGAAAGAAACCAGAAGCCCAAAGAGGAATGGAAGAAACCTCAGGGTAAAGTTGAAAGAGGTGGAACCTCACAGAGAGGGCCATATTTTGAGTAGAGAGGGTAGCATAATGAGCAGAGAGGAGATTATGTTGACAATAACACTTTTCCTCATACTAGAGGTAGAGGAAGAGGAAGAGGTGGAGTAATCACATGCTTCACATGCGGGAAAAATGGACACAAGTCTTATGAGTGTCCAGATAAAAAGAAGGACATTTGAGAAGCTCACATCGCCGAAGCACAAAGGTAGGATGTTGAGGCAGAAGACGCTGAAGGTGGAAGATCGTTGATGATGCGAAAATTCCTTTTGACACCAGAGAAGGAGGTGGAAAGTTCAGTCCAAAGGACCAGACTTTTCAGGACTGCTTGCAAGACCAAGGACAGGGTGTGCAAGGTCATCGTAGACAGTGGTAGCATGGATAATCTCATATCTACAGAGATGGTAGAGAAGCTGGAGCTGGAGACAACTGATCATCCAAGCCCATACAGAGTTTCATGGCTACAGAAAGGACACCAGGTAACTGTCACTAAACAATGCTTGGTTGAATTCAAGATAGGAGGATATAATGATAAGATCTTATGTGATGTTATTCCCATGGATGTTTGTCATCTATTGTTGGGTAGACCATGGAAATATGACAGAAATGTGATTCATGATGGGAGAATGAACACATATACCCTAGAGAAGAACGGGAGGACACACATGTTGCTTCCAATTAAGGATAAGGAGGTGAAGTCGGAAGTAAGTAACACTGTACTTCTCATGAGTGGGAAGGAACTTCTTATAGAGGTTAATAAGAAGGAGGATCCACAATTCTTTGTGGTTAGGAAACTGAGGATTATTCTGACTAGCACAAGAGTGGATGATTTACCAGATGAAATTCAGGAACTACTGGAAGAGTTCGCTGACATCATAGTGGACAAACTACCTCATTCGTTGCCATCGATCAGGAGTGTGAGTCATCATATTGATCTCATACCAGGAGCCAGTTTGCCAAACAAATCCACATACAGATTGACGCCTCAAGAGAATGAAGAGGTTAAGAGGTAGGTCCAGGATTTGTTGGACAAAGGGTTGGTCAGGGAAAGCTTGAGTTTGTGTGCTATTCCAACAATACTCAGTCCAAAGAAAGACGGAGGCTGGAGGATGTGTACTGACTCAAGGGAGATAAATAAGATAACCATCAGGTACAAATTTCCATTGCCGAGGATGGATGATCTGATGGATTTCTTGAGTGGAGAAAAATATTTTTCAAAGATTGATTTGAAAAGCGGATATCACCAGATTCAGATGAGAGAAGGTGATGAATGGAAGACATCATTCAAGACAAATGAGGGTTTGTATGAATGGCTCGTTATGTCGTTTGGCTTAACAAATGTTCCAAGTACCTTCATGAGGTTTATGAACAAAGTCCTGCGGGAGTTCATCGGAAAATTTGTCATTGTGTATTTGGATGACATATTGATTTACAGTAAATCAGTGGCAGAACAATTGAAGCATTTGGCTATAGTGATGCAGAGACTACAACAGGAGAAGCTATTGATAAATATGAAGAAATCCTCGTTCATGAAGACAGAGCTCATTTACTTGGGGTTTTTTATTTCAGCAAATGAGTTGAGGATGGATCCAGATAAGGTGGAGGTAATCAAGAATTGGCCATCACCGAGGAATATCTTTGAGGTGAGAAGTTTTCATGGATTGGCTAGTTTCTACCGAAAGTTCATCAGGAATTTCAGTGGAATTAGCGCAACAATGATGGATACAGTGAAGAAGCGGCATAAATATTTTCATTGGACAACAGAGGCTGAGAAAATTTTTAATTTGTTGAAGAGGAAGATCACGGAACAACCAGTGTTGGTGTTGTCGGATTTCCTGAAGACATTTCAGGTGAAATGTGATGCAAGTGGGTTTGCAATCGGGGCAGTCTTGAGTCAAGAAGATAGGCCAATCGCATACTTCAGCGAGAAGCTGAATGAAGCAAAATTGAAGTACTCCACATATGATAAGGAATTTTATGCCATCATTCAGGCATTGAAAAAATGTAGGCATTACTTTATCCTGAAAGAGTTTGTATTGTATAGTGACAATCATGCACTGCAGTTTGTGACTCAACATGAGAAGTTGAATCAGAAACATGCCAAATGGGTTGAGTATATGCAATATTTCACTTTTGTGATTAAGCATATTTCTAGTACTACTAACAAAGTTGTTGATGCTTTGAGCAGGAAGTGTTTGCTGTTGCAGGAGTTCAGAGTCAAAACGTTGGGTTTTGATGATCTCAGGGACATGTACAGAGATGATCCAGATTTCCAGGAGGCGTATGAAGTAGCTGAGAATCCAGTTCTCAAAGATAGAAGCCCTTGGATAGACTACATGATCCAGGAAGGATTGTTGTTCAGAGGCAATCAACTGTGTATTCCAAAATGCTCCATGAGGGAGAACTTGTTAAAGGAGAAACACAGTGGAGGATTAGCAGGGCACTTTGGTCATGAAAAAACATTTGCAAAGCTGAGGGAATCATACTTTTGGCCAGGAATGCGATCAGAGGTCAAGAGATTTGTAGACGGGTGCAGAATTTGCCAGCATTCGAAGGGGAGGAAGCAAAATGCAGGATTTTATCAACCATTTCCCATACCAGAGAGGCCATGGGAGGCGATTAGCATGGATTTTGTATTGGGGTTGCCAAGAACAAAAAGAGGTGTTGATTCAATCTTTGTGGTAGTGGATAGATTTTTCAAAATGGAACACTTCATCCCATGCCAGAAGACCAGCGATGTGACTCACATCGCAAATCTCTTTTTCAAAGAGGTCATTCGACTTCATGGGTTGCCGAAAAGTATAGTTTCGGATCGAGATGCGAAATTCATAGGGCATTTTTGGAGGACCTTATGGAAGAAGCTGGGAACTAACTTGGAATTTAGTTCAACTTATCATCCTTAGATGGATGGACAGACAGAGGTGGTCAACAAAAGTCTGGGAGACTTACTGAGAAGCTTGGTGACAGAGCACCACAGCCAGTGGGACAGTATATTACCACAGGCAGAGTTTGCATACAATGACTTAGTGAATCGGAGCACAGGACAGAGTCCATTTTAGGTTGTTTATGGCATGCAGCCGAGGGGAGTTTCTGAACTGAGGAATTCAGAACAGACTATGACTAGGAGCGCTAGTGCGGAAGATTTCACAGAAGCGATGAAAGAACTTCACAGCCAGGTGAAGGAGCGACTGCAGAAGTCAAGCCAAGAGTATAAGCGTAGAGCAGATCAGCATAGAAGACAACTTCAGTTTGAGGTTGGTGATCTGGTTCTAGCACATTTGAGGAAAGAAAAGTTCCCGAGGGGAACATATAATAAATTAAAGATGAAGAAAATCGGGCCATGCAAGGTCTTGAAGAAGTTTGGGACAAACGCTTATGAGATTGAATTACCCGATGGGATCGGAATATCTCCGATATTCAACATCTCAGATTTGTACCCATACAGGGTTGGAGAAGTAGAGACTGGAACTGAGTAGCCAGTGATCCAGTGAATGAAACAATTTCCAGTTGCAGAGAATCCGCAGATGGAGTGCATACTGGACAAGAGAGTAAGCAAGAGGACCAGGAGAAAACAATACTTTGAGTATCTGGTCAAATGGAGGAACCATCCAGTTGAAGATGCCAGCTGGGAGACTGAAGAGGAAATACAAAAGCATGGACAGACCATGCAGGAGCTCATGGACAAGAGCCCATGAAAAGTTTCAAGCGAGGGAGTATGATGAAGGAGCATCTCCCACATCAAGCGAGCCAGCGCAGAAGCCAAAGGACAACTGGATGAGCCAGCACAAATTTTGTGTTTCTCTTGGATTTGATGTGCAAACATTAATGTGGAGATTTAATGAAGTGCACTTTGTATATTGTAATGGACCTTGAGCGGATTGCTCTCATCCTTAGTAGATAGACGACATTTAAGATAGTTAATGTAAAGTAGATAGAAATTTAATTCTAGACTAGATAGTTTCAGAGCGCAAGAGGGAAACGGGATATAGACACCCTCATTGTGCATTGTAACATTATTATGAAGCATATGAGCAAGAGCATGCAGAGAGCTGTGTAAGAACACCCATGTACAGATACTTGATTTAATAGAAGAAAGATTTGATTCAAATTCATGGTTTGTGTTGTTCTCTGTGTATTGATGTTGATGTGCTCATGAATGTTTGCTTCCATTTATACATTTTCTTTTATATGTTGTGTAAATGATTTCATGGTTGAGTTGAAGTCGAAGAGGAAGGAGGAATGAGTTTAAATTGTTTCTCTAATTGAGCCAGAATATTCTTGCAAGGAGTGCAGTCAAATTGTCCGCAAGGAGTGCGTTGACAGAGGGTTCAAATAGAAAAATATTTTGTTCTCATTCATCTCAAAGGTGAAGTTAGGCACAGGAGCCGTGCAAGGAGTGCGCAGGCTGGGTAAAAGTCTCAAGGTTGCAAACTTGAGAGAAGCATTGAGAGACTGTTTCCGTAGATGTGTGCAGAGTCGAAGAACTTCAACACTTAGAGATGGTTGAAGGTTTTCCGCAAGGAGTGCGTGCAAGAGAGTTTTCTGAAGGAATTTAAAGCCCTGGGGAAAATCTCAGGAAGGATAGGCCTTTGAGTTTGTTGAAGAACAGTGAAGACGATTTGTGCCTTGAAGGTCGGAAAGAAGTGTCGTAAGTTACGCGTAGGTGGACGAGTTCCACGAAGGAGTACTTAGCTCATTTCGTAGGAATCGCCAAGGAAGGAGTGGACGGTCGGTATTCTCCGAAGAAAATTCACGACATCCCGTGGGTCCTCAAATCTCACTAAGGTGCAGGGGAGATATGACGTCATATTCTCTAGAGTTTTGAAGCTCAGGAGGGGCAAATCCATTGATCAGGGCCACGAGGACCGTCAGATTTGCACGTGAGATCGTGTATCGTGGTTTCGTGGATTGAAACTCCAAAACATTGCAACAAGAATCACGATATCATGACATCCAAAGGACAGTGTGGGGCCACAGGAGTTGGTGGAAGACAGGTGGCACGATTCATTGGGGTTTCGTGGCGAGAAGTCCCGAACTCATTGCATTAGGATTCACGATACCGTGAATTCTGAAATGTCGATGGAGTGAAGCGGTGATTGAATAGTCAACTCACATGTGTATTGGAGTTTCGGCACATCGGGACTCGGGAGTCGGAGAACCGAGTTTCTTGACATCACGAGTAGCGAAATCGCGATAAGAGAAGTCCCGACAAGGTAAAGAAAGAGTCAGCGTTGACTAGAATCGGGTTTTGGGGATTCGAAACACCAGCGCTCGACCACTGACCTCGCGAAGTCGCAAAGTCCGACCCTCCGAGTGCAGAGAGGGGATCGCGCGAGAGTTATATGGGTGCAGATTTCCCGATAGGAAAATAAAAGAGCCTTGGAGTTCTTTGGGTCGTGATAGGGAGAAGATCTTGTGTGCGCGTCGACCTTCCGACCTGCGGGTGGTGAAGGGGATATGTGGCTATCACAACTGTATGGAGTCATCTCGCAATGAGTTTTACGAGCACCATAGGTGGAAAGTTGTCATGTGATCACCTGGGTATTTGCGAGGCTTGCTTTTGAATTTCACAATGTCTGAGGGAAACTTATTCAGCGGATCATGACAAATCGGGTCGTTAAGAAACCTTGACAAGTATGGAAGGTGTAACATTTCCAGAAACAGTAGTTTGGGTTGCGTACTATGTACAAGAAAAAGGGGGTCTGGAGTTTGACTGGCACCCAGTTTCCAGGAAAAGTTGGGTTGATGGCCAGGGTTCTGGTAGACACCATGGCCTTGACCAGCGTACAGAAACTACCTTTGTTGGGATATCATTGAATGATTCCCATAATTGGACGAGGGGGGTTGGGCAGGGATTTCTCCCTGCATTGTGTTCCAAAGATTCTAGAACGGTTTTCCCCCAGCCAATCCAGTGGGCATAGGTATTGAGCCTTGCCTGGGGTTCCATTGACCATGGAAGGGGTTTCCCCCAACCGACATCCCTTGCGAGGGAACCGATCCCTTCCAAGGATTCTAAAGTCCTTGTGAGGAGAAAGCTCATGTACTTTCCCCCTGTGTAAGATTAGTACCCTACACAGGATTCTGTTTTCCAAAACCAGGGTTGCCCCCAGCCAAGATGACAGCTGAAGAAAAAGCGTTATTACCAAATGCATCGAAAAAAGAGAACAACATGAATCCCATCGGTGTAGTGTAAGACGAAGGTCCTAAACTGCCTGCTCCAAAAAAGTTGTAGTTAGCACTCGGCCCGATGGGTTGTTCTAAAGCACCACCGAGTGAGGGGGACGGAGGAGGTATATGAAACCCACCATAATGGATAAAATTGAAAGGGACCGAATTTCCCCCAGTAGACCCTTACATGAGAGCATTTGAGCTCCTTTCCCCCAGATCCATGGTCTGTAAGGTGGAGTAGGTAAGGATGGAGTTCAAATCAAATTCAGGCATCCCATATGAAAATGGAGGGCTCAAAGCACTCTGCGTGAATGAAGTAATGGTCGCCACCAATGAAGGTATCATACCACTACCCGAGGTAGAGGGGGTTGAGACCACTATGTTCTAGACTGATGAAGGTGAGTTAGGAGGCAACATACCCCCTATATTAGTAGTCGAAACGGGAGTATGAGGACTCTGAGACGAAGTAGCAACATTTTCTTCCATAGTTTCTTGTAAGACTATCTAATGCTCATAAGGTGTGACCCTCAGAGGGACAACTTGTACCAATATCGATGCCGACAAGTCAGTGATTAGAGGGTTGGCTAGCCTGAGATTTTTTGATCCAAGGTTAGAAATAGTAGGTTCCTCCGAATTCGAGTAATCTCCTATCAGAGCTAGCTCGAGCTCTAATGCAACCGAGGGTGGGCCCTGAAGCCTTCACGACCAGCGGAGCTCATGATATTCCACCTTTTGAAAATATCAGTGACACATTAAGGCTTTAACTAGAATTTAAAACCAAGCACACACTAGAAAAAATCCTATAAGATAAACCAATCAAACCACTATCTAGTTGGAAGAACAGTTACACCAGCCAACACTAGAACAACTTACCAGTGCAAGTGAAACTCGAAAACGGAAGCACCCTCCGGGTATACTCTACAAAGTGTGACCTGACATCTTCCTTAGGTACCATGGTATACCCCCGCAATAACCTATGTAAGTCCCTAGAATAAAGGCAACTAATTTTCCAACTCTCAAACAATCACCAAGCGGGTACAGTTGGCAGTCAGGTGGACCGCAATGAGAAGGATAACAAGTCTGAAACCTACCGAGGGTATCAAAAGTAAGTGGTATGAAAGAAAATAGGGGATCTTGAATGGATTCAAGGTCCACAAATCTCCGTAGGAAAATGTGAGCGATAGTATTCCCACGACAGATCCTCAATATGTGTTCCCCACTATGTTTAGTCTTGCTTTGAAGGGGTTATCTTCGCTTCCTTTCTTAAGAACCAAATATCAATATAGCATAGAAAAACCTCATAATAAGTACTCAGCGCCTTGAAAAAGAGATAATTTCAAATAATAAACCTCTTTGAGGGGGAAACCTCCTTATACACCACATAAATGTTAAAGTACAAGATGATTCCAAATGAAAATGTCTCCTTGGTATATATAAGAGACTAGGAGGTACAATTACAACTAATGGACCCAAGACAACATAAATAAAATAACATTACTAATGTAATATTCCCCAATTAAGGGGAAATTTGCCACTATTTAGGGCTTAACATGCCCCTCCCCTCCAAACAAGTGGTGTCTGCAATGCTTGAGTAATTATGGATGCTTATGTATAAAATACTCATCTTCCCAAGTGGAATCTTCAGTAGGAAGTTTCCTCCACTTAATGAGATACTCTGAAATGGATCTATTCCTCATCTAGTGAATTCTTGTGTCAGTGATGGCTTCAGGCTCAAATATGATTTTTCCTTCCTTGTCAAGTTTTGGCAATATAGTTTGAACTAGGATCTTGTGACCTATAACCTTCTTTAAGCATGAAACATGGAAAACTGGGTGTACTCGTGAGGATGCAGGAAACTCCAATTTGTATGCCCTAGTACCAATATTTTGCAACACCTTATAAGGACCATAGTACTTTGGTGATGATTTATTATCCTTCTTGGCTTGCTTGAGGGACATCTGTTTGTATGGTTGTAGTATTAAAAAAACCCAATCCCCTACTTCAAAATTTCTTTCACTACGATGTTGATCTGCTTGTTGTTTCATGCGATTTTGTGCCATGGTCGGGTTGTCCTTTAAGATTTGGAGAACTTGTTGTTGATGCTTGATGTGATCTTCCACTAATTGAACCTTAGATTTTTATTTTAGAGAAGGAGGGTGGTATCCATAGAGTGCCATAAATGGTGTCATTTTTTTTGCAGTGTGAAAGGAAGTGTTATACCACCATTCTGCCAAGGGTAACCATTTGAACTATTGTGTTTGTTTATCAGAGACAAAGCAACGAAGGTAGACTTCCAGACATATGTTCACTATCTCAGTTTTTCCATCAGATTGAGGATGATAGGATGAGCTATGAGCCAATTGAGTACCCAAACAATAAAATAATTATGTCAAAAAATTTCCAGTGAAGATAGGATCTCTATCACTTACAGTAATCTTTGGGATTCCATGTAGTTTTTGAACTGTCTCTATGAATGCAGTGGCAACTGTACTGGATTTGAAGGGATGAGAGAGTTCACAAAAGTGTTTGTACTTGGCCAGTCTATCAACAATATCCATTATGACACTCTTTCCTTTAGACTTCGGTAACCCTGTGATGAAATCCATGGAAACCTTCTCCCAACACTGACTTGGGATGGCTAATGGTTGTAAAAGAGATGGGGTATTAATTGTTTCCACCTTATTTTGTTGGAAAACCAAGCATTCTAGTATAAACCTTTGAACATCATTTTTAAGGCCATCCCAAAAAAAATCATTCTTGACCCTATGGTAGGTTTTCAAAAATCCCGAGTGCCCTCCTACCAGAGAGGTGTTCAATTCCAATAGTACCTTTTGTTTGAGTTGGGATTTCTTACATAAATATAAGAGATATTTGTAACATAGTGAATCACTTTTCCATGTAAATGTATCTAATGCACTGGAAACCTGTTGCAACCTTTGAATGAGAGTCCACACATTTTCATCATTCTTTCATTCATCCCTTGCTTCTATTATCCAATTAGGTTGGATGATCAAGATAACTCATATAAAGGCCTGAACATATTCATCCTTTATTGAGAGTGCATCTACCACAACATTTTTCTTTCCATTTTTATAGATGATTTCAAAATCATAACTCAATATCTTGGTCACCCATTTTTGTTGTTCTTCTAAAGATATTCCTTGTTCCAAGAAGTATTTAAGACTATCATGATCTGTTTTGACCTTGAAGTTCCTACCTATTAGGTAAGGGCACCATTTCTTCAATGCATGTATTATTTCCATCATTTCCTTCTCATAAATGGGTTTGTGTAAGTCCTTTCCCTTGAGTGGCCAACTTTCAAAATCCATGGGTCTTCCTTCTTGCATTAGGACAACACCAATGCTATTTCCCAAGGCATCACACTCCACAATAAAGGTTTTTGTGAAGTCTGGTGTGGTCAAGACGGGAGCTTTACACATCACCTCTTTAAGTTGTTAAAAATATTTAGTTGCCTTTGGAGTCCATGAAAATGCATCCTTCTTCGTTAGTGTCATTAAAGGTGTTGATATTCTCCCATAGTTCTAAACAAACTTGTGGTAGTAACCTGTCAAACCCAAAAATCCTCTAAGATTATTCAATGTTTTAAGAATCATCCAGTCCATCATGGCCTTGATCTTGTTAGGGTCTATTGTTCATGAGTTTATACTTTAAGGCTCTAAAGTATACCGTCAAGGCATCCAAAATTGTAGAGATAATTAATGGGTAAAAAGACTAGTTTAAAGGAAACCGAGATCACAGTTGGTTCCTTAACTGTCTATGTCTAGCTTCCCATTGTTCTTGAATGCTAATATCCCTTTCAATTGCAGCCCATGAATGTTCAAGTTCTACCTGTGTATTTTTTGTTTGTAAGATGGTATTGAATAGGTTTAACACAATGCTCGTCTGATCTGATAGACCGGGTTCTAGATTAGGTTGTCTGGTAACCGGAACAGTCATGAAAGTTGAGGGTTTATTTTTTGTAAATCAAGAATATTTTCAAGGGTCGCAAATTTCTGGTTCGAATTAATAAAAATAGAACTTCCAAATTATGAATCAATAGTATAACAGAAATAAAGGCCTTTTCTAGTATCTGAGTCAATTTTAAAAGAGACAGTGCACAGAATGAAGAAAGAAAATGAAACATGTAGTTGTATAACAAAAATGAGGCATCAATTTAAGAGGAATCTCATTTTAAGTTAATACAAGAAAAAGGGATGATAACTTTACAGAAGCATACAATTTCAGAGTCCTAAAACGTTCAAAGGTATTATATCCATTGAAAGTTGATACACAGAAAAAACTGCAAACGATTAGATAATCTGACTTTTCAATCACTATAATAGAAATTACCACATGAAACACTTCAAATGAAAGTATGAAATAAAAATAGAATGACATAGAAACACATAACTCAGGCTTGACATGATATGGAATCTTCAATCTATATTATATTAATTCAGGCAAAACGAAGTTTTTTCTTTACAATCCATCTAGAAAAAAGCCTTTTCTTAGTCTTGAAAAATTACATTTATACAAAACCACCAATCTTAGGACAGTTGGTGATTTCCTAATTCTTAGAGACTAACTATTTGTTAAACAATAGATCCAAAACCGTTTTCATGATCTTCTCTATTTTTCCCTTTCCTTGGAAGTAAAGCTCTTCCAAATAGTACTTTTACTTTGTTGATGACTCTCCTTCTTTTGATTCAATACATTTAATGCATCTCTCCAGGAACTGTGTAAAATTTCGGGGGGGTTCTGGAAGATCTCTTGCCTCAAACAGATAAACCTTTCTCTGAATCTTGGAAAGATGGTCATCAACTCCTTTATCTACAAACTTTATTGACTGCATCTTTGAGTTAGGCTCAACTAACAACCTGTCTATTAGGGTAACATCCATTTTTCTTAGTTTTGAAATTTCCATTTGGATTTCACTCAAATTTTCCCTAAAATTTAGTTGATGTCTTTGAATATTGATTTGTCCCAGAAGTCCTATACAATTTCCTTTTCCAATATTTAATGACTCTTTGTCTAAAAGATCAAAAACTTCTTCACAGTCATCTTTAATTTCTTTGACTATTCTTTTACTTTCAGTTATGTTGGTTTCCCATAGTTTGAGCATGATGTCACCTCTGATTTGCTCTGTGGCTGATACTTTCATAGTTTTGGATACCTCCTCACATGTTGAATATATAATTTCCTTTTGGAGAGTAATCCTCACTGCTTTGGCTTCTTTTTCCCTCGGGATAATATTATCAAAGGCATTATCTACTTCCTGAAAGTAATTCTGAACAATCTCTATCTTGGAAATTAATTTATGTTGTCCAGCTTTTATTTTTGAATGCACCTCCAATGACTGGGCCTAGAAAGCTTTCAAATCTATAATTTGATCTTCCATCAATATTAATCTAGCCTATAACTATTCAGCATGCTCCTTTTGCTGAGTAATCTGTAGCTGACTTGCTTGTATTTTTTGGCTCATTTCGTCCAAGCTTGTTTTGAGTATTTGAACCTCTAGCCTTTCGACAACCCTTCTCTACTCCAAGATTTTATTCATTTATTCTCTAATGTTCTCCTCAACATTTTTTAACTGCTCTTGTAATTGTGCTATGACTTTATCACTCTTCTTTATCCTGGTTCTCATTTTTCCCACGGTAAAAAAAATTTTTGTTGCCATGGCTCCCATGGAACCTGCTATCTTTGTAGTGAAATCCTCTTCCTCCAAAGTTTGTTTGTCTATCAAGACTTTGTGTTTTTTAACCATATTCCCCTCCTTCTTATGCATCTCCTGTTTCAGGATGACCTTCCTTTTTCTACTGAAAAAATAATCGGAAGGAGGAATCTCATCTATGGGAATGGAGGTAAGGTCATCAACAAATAAATCTTATGTTTGTGGGAGTCCAAAAGTGGAATGTAAGGGGGTTAAGGAAGCTATGGGGCTCCCTAGCTCTATAGATCCTTTCCCTCCTACTGCCTTAGGCATATTTTCATCAACACCAGGTGATAAAGGGGGAGTAATCTTACCGAACTTGGGAGGTCTCCCCAACCTTTTCTCTGCTTCAGTCTTTTTGCTTGGTGGAGGCCTTTTCGTATCCTGTAGGGATTTTTTGGGATTTCCCTTCTTCTGTGCTTCCTACTCGAAACTTGGGGGGACACTTTCTTGCTCCTAGGGGAGGGTGATATCTTGTCCTTGAAGTACTTGAGGTAGACCACTCCGTCTATGCTTCTAGAAGGTCCAAAAGTTGGCTTGCAGGTCAGACAACAGTGTCTATACTCGTTCTAACACTTCTATATAGGACTTGGTCCCTTTGAACATGTCGTCCCAAGGGGACTCATCATGTTCGTATGCTTTCATATTGCAGTGTATCAAGTGTTTGTTCACTAGTTTATAAGGGTCATGCCTTTTGTACTCAATATTTAACAGTTTAACTTCTTCGAGTGCTTCTGCTTCCACTCTGGAATGTCCCAAATTTTGTAATGAAAATTTCCTAATGTGTACAGGGAAGATTGGCTAGGACTTCTTTTGAGCTACCTTTAGCTCTATTTCGATACCTCCTTTTACTATTTGGTGTGCTACTTCCCTACACACCAGTCTATCTGGGAGGAATTTAGGAAGCACGTGAGGGGGAATTGAACACACATAAACCCTGATGTAGGAGAAGCTTTCTTCAATGAACTGGTCTGCTATTGGCTTGAGGTTATTTGAAACTGGTTCAGAAATGCGAGGAGGGTCACAACCAAAAAACATTTTATGGATTGGTATCACCACGAAATGGAAAATTTCATTAAAAAATTTTTTTGTGTTTTCTTCCCATGGCTCAGAGTGATATTCGTGAATGGGTTCAAGGTAGGTTGTGTTCCAATTCCAATTCATCAGGGGGAATGGAGTCATAAAACAAATTGCGCCCATGATGTATGCCAACATGTAAAAGGCCACTGGTTGACCTCGAGATCTTGCAGCTCTGTAATCCGAAACCTCTTTGGCTATATTATCAAACAAAATCTTGTCCCAGTTGAAACTATATCCTTCTGATGCTTCTTCTAAAAAAGGAACCCATTATGCGGGGAAATGACAAGGATTATTTTTGCTGAAGAGTCTACACAACATCATGGCTACATAAACCATGTACTCATTCAAAGAGGCTATGGAATAAATTTTGCGGGTATCGGCCCTAAACTTTGACGGACATCTCCACCAACCTTTGATTAAATCAAGGTAAGTTTGGTCTGCCTTAGTGCATTCCTTTCTCTGAAATTCAGCTATAAATTCGACATTGTAAATGAATTTAGGATTGGGTGAGAGTTTGTACATAACCTGGATATGTTCAGGTCTGAATGAGCCGATAATGGCCCCTTGATCATTTAAAATGCTTATCGTTGGAATATCAACCTTGTCCAAAGACCAACTGATCATGTTGTTGTACGCCATGAGTCGTGGGCATGTTGCAATTTTGTGAAGTTCTGATTCTGCTATGTCCCAAAGGTGATTTTCAGAGTTGTTAGGGGAATTTTTTATCTCGCAGTCTAGATTTTCATAAATTTGTCTCCATGATTTAATTGAGTCAATAACATGTGGTGTGGTGTCTGATATGAAATCTCCCTATGGGCTGGAAATCTCAGCTGTATCTTCACTCTTCTTGGGTCCCTTTTTTGGTCCCATGACTTTTGTATTGGGACGAAAACCTGTCACAGAAGAGAGGTGTGAAAGTTCGGCTAGATTTGACTTACTTCTGATAGAAAAAGCGAGAATAAATTTCAAAACATAAACCTCTAATTTTCTTTTAACTCATTTTATGGTGAAAGTACTTATGCATCTTCCAAGAATTTAATACCTTTAATGCAGAGAATATTTTTGAGATACGCATTTGTGTCACAGAAATCCCGATCTATCCGTTATTAATGTGGCCATGTTTCGGAAATTCTAAAATCAAAATTCAAAAGATCTCGTTTGACGGAGACCGAAAAAGAAAGTACCTAAGAATTTCAATTACCATTAAATGTATTTTTAAAATGAAATAAGTTCTCTTTAAATTTCGGTATTGAGTCGCGACTTCACGTTTTAGGGTTTTAGGGATTGCGGTTACATGAGGTATGTCACCACTAAACCCCAAATCCTGAAATCGCGATGGGAAAATTTCTTAGGTCTTAACTACGGTATTGAGTCAGGACTTCGTGTTTCAGGGTTTCGGGGATCGCGCTTGCATGAGGTATGTCACCACCAAACCCCGAATCCCGAAATTGCGATGGGATTAATTTTAATTAATCAGGATTAAGACTGACTTCCACTTTTTTCGAGAAATCGGGAATCAGGATTTAGCGATTCAAAATGTATTGAAAACGTATTGTTCTGAGTAAACCCTGAATCTCGAAAGGTTAAAAGATGGTTAATTAACTCCTTTAGGGTTTTAATTTATTGTGATTTAAAGTACTTTATAGAACGCGTGTCTAGACTTTAATAACACTTGAGATTTCTGTCTTTTATTATAATGAAGAAATGAAATCATTTCATGACTTTGGTACCGGTCTTTTGGACTGAGAGTGAGGATTATACCTTATGAAAAGCCGAATCCCGAAAGAGAAAAGTTTTAGTTTTAGAGGTAAAAATTTTAAAACCTAGCTTCAACAGGGTCTACCTTGACACCTTCATGAGATACAATATGACCCAAATACTCTACCTCCCTCACCCCAAAGAAACATTTGGACGGTTTGGCATATAGTTGTTTCTCCTTTAGTAGTTGTAGCACCTTGTCAACATGTCACACATGATCCTCCCAAGACTTGCTATAGATTAGTATATCATCAAAAATTACTAACACAAATTTTCAAAGGAAGGGCTTGAAAATGCAATTCATCAACCCTTGGAATGTGGAAGGTGCATTTGTAAGGCCAAAAGGCATCACCAAAAATTCATAATGGCCTTCATGAGTTCAGAATGTTGTTTTTGGGATATCTTCTTCCTCCATTCTAATCTGATGATACCCTGAACGAAGATCCAACTTTTTCAAATAGATTTCTCCATGTAGTTCATCCAACAATTCATCAATAACAGGAATGGGAAACTTATCTTTAATAGTGATCTTGTTGATCTCTCTATAATATGGACACATACACCATGAACCATCTTTGTTGAATACCATTACCACCGATGCAGAGTAAGAACTTTGGCTAGGTCTAATAATTCCAGCCTCTAACATTTCTTCAACCATACACTCAATTTCACTCTTTTGGGCATAAGGGTATTTGTACGGCCTAATGTTAGGAGGAACACTCCCGGGAATTAGGTGAATATCATGATCATGATTTCAAGTGCGTGGAAGACCTTTGGGAATATCTTCAAATACTTTGGAATGCATATCAATGATCCCTTGGAGATCTAGAGGAATAGATGGCTTAGATGTTTGAACATCTAGTGAGCATAGTTGTGAAATAACACCTTGATGCTCATTTTTCAATAATTTTGTCATGCCATTAGAGCTTATCACCTTACTAGGTTTCCCTGTGATACCTCTTAACTCAATTTCTTTTCCTTCCAATGAAAATTTCATGAAAATTAAAAGCCACCGTTCCTAATGATTGTAACCATTGGATTCCTAGTACAACATCAGCACCACCCATGGGTATAGAAATCATTGGACTATTCATTGCATAGTCCCCCATAGTAAGATTGATCTTATTGCATTTTCCTGAGCAATTGATAGTTCCTCCATCTACGATCATTACTTGAAACTCTAGTGTTGGATATACAAATCAATTGAGAGCTTTGGCTAATTTATAGTGAATGAAATTATAAGTACTATCAGAATAAATTAGGACTATTACTTTTTTCTTTTTGATATATCCTTCAATATTGAGGGTTTGAGGAGTGTTAATTCTAGCCAATGCATTACACGATATCGTGGGAGTCAACTCTTCAGACGAAATTGCTTCTATGTTTTCATCTTGATATGGTTCTTGTTCTTGTTCTTGTTCTTTGTCTTCTTCCTCTTCACAATCTATGTAGAATAATTTATTCTCACCACACTTATGTCCTTTATTGTACTTGTTGTCACAATTAAATCATAAAACTTTTTCTTTTCTTTCCTCCAATTGTTGAGGTGTTTTAGAAGAAGGGACATTATTCTCTCTATAGATGTTAGGATTGGTCCTTCTAGTAGCCATAGACATATTTTTACTTTCAAAATTTCTTGCCACCCTAAATGCATTCTCCAATGATTTGGGCTCCCAAAGGCGAACCTCATGTTGAATGTTATCCTTTAAAGTTCCTATGAATACATCAATCAAGTGCTCATCTGGAATATATGTTACCTTTATATTCAATCTTTGGAAGTTCTCAATGTGCCCTGTAACTAAACCCTTTTGCTTGAGATTTATCAATTGGCTAAAGAACATATTTCTCCTTGTATCCTCATAGTGTGCTACCATTTCTTCCGTGAAAATTTTCCAAGTGATGAGTGATTTGTGAGAACGAATCCATTGATACCATACAAATTGATTGGGTTCTAAATATAAAGAAGCATTTCGTACCTTTTGTGTATGTGGCACATTATGTAGATAAAATAATTGCTCCATCTGAAGTATCCATGTGATTGGGTCCTTGCCATCAAACTTCCTCATATCGATCTTAGGAACATGGTTGATCTTCAACCCAAAGTTGGAGTTTCTCCATTCTTGATTCATCTTCCTTGTGTCCTCATCATGAATTTCATGGGATACATTTTCACTTTCAGGTGTCCTCTCTATTAGGAAATT
>ML794660.1:235143-284949 GCA_009831015.1 Picea engelmannii
TTCTTATTTGGATCCCCATGATAGGTGTCAGTCTTTGGAGCATCATTTGGAGTTGGTTATTGGGTTCCAAAATCTTCCACGGGGAGTTCTCATGAGCACTTGGACATGGGACCCGGGCTTACAATGGTGGTTGGACTACTTCAACATGGTGGATTTTATTTCTACATGGGACCTTGGTTCTTCAGTATTCTTCAACATCATGGTCCACAATTATCCATGGGACCCTGGTATATGGTTGTACATCAAGCGTTGAGGAAAATGATTTCATAAGGGGGATGGAATGTAAGGTAGCTAGAGAGGTAGTGGGGGGGCCCAGAGGGCCCATAGTGATAATAGTGGAGGTCATTCAATGTAAGGTGGACTAGGTCCACTATATTATTAAATAAGGCCCACTATGGTAGTTAGATATAATAAATGGGTAATTATATATAATAAATGTAAGAGGACTTCTTAGAAGGTTCTACTTCTAGAAGATTCCTCCTCTAGAATTTTCTTAGGTGATGGTAGCATTATATAAAGGAGTTCAAGCAATGTTATGAGAGATGAAGAGAAATATTGTATTTGGAACAGGAGCTCAATAGGAGGATGCCCCCTCGAAGAGGCAAGTGAACATGAGAGGATCCCTTCCATAATAGGATCCATTGTACGGTGTTGCCCTACCTCAAGGGTTTGATGATAATAAAGTTGCGATTTTCTATATTGTTCTTCTATATCTTTTATGGTGCTTTTGTATTCAGTCTTTGGTTCTTAACAATTTCCTTTCCTTTCCTTCACTTTCCTTATCATTCCTTTCCTTTCCATGCCTTCTCATGCCATTCCTTCACTTGTCATGACATGACATGATTTGACATGCCTTCACTTGCCATGCATTTTTATTCCATGCCTTCACTTTTCATGCCTTCACTTTCCTTGCATTTCAATGCCATGTCTAGCCTAACAAGTTGTTAAATTTTCAAACATATGTAATAAGCACTGAGAAAAACCCTAGTGCGAGAGATACTCCCACAAACAGTTTTCTTGTCAACGAAATGATAGTGTAGGAACCCCACTAGCTGAAACCTGGTGCTATGGATCCAATGTAACTGACGATTTGTGCATCTGAGTCACGGTTTGAGTTTTATCGTGTGTTGCAACTCACCTCCTCAAGTCATTCAAGGACATGTGGCCAATTTGGTCTAGGGGAAAAAAATCAAAACCGAGAAGCATAACAGAGTTCCATAAGCTCCCACAAGTATATTTGGCCAAGGCCCACATGAATAAACTAGCCAAAAATTCCTAACATAGTGTTCTTGAAAATTGACCTCCTCTTCAGAAATTGCACTATGCCTCATTGACCAAAACCCTAGTGTCAGAGATACTCCAACAAATGGTTTTTCAAACAACTAAATGATAGCATAAGGGCCCCACTAGTTGAAAATCGGTTCTCTGGATCCAATGAAACTGACGGTTCATGTATCCGAGTCTCGGTTTGAGTTTTATCACGAGTTTCAGTTTTCCTCCTCAAGCCATTCAGGGACATGTGTCCAATTTGGTCCTGAGGCATAAAATCCAAACCGAGCAACATAAAGGAGTTATGTAAGCTCCCACAAGTTTGTTTGGCTAAGGCCAACGTGACTATACTAGATAAAAAAAACCTAACACATTGTTCTTGAAAATCAACCTCCTCTTTCGAAAGTGCATTATGCCTCATTGACCAAAACCCTAGTGTCATAGATACTCCAACAAATGTTTTTTCGATTGACAAAATGATAGCAGAGGGGGGCCACTAGCTGAAACCTTGTTCTCTGGATCCAATGCAACTGACAGTTCATGCATCTGAATCTCGATTGGATTTTTATCATGAGTTGCAACTTGCCTCCTCAAACCATTCAGGGACATGTGGCCAATTTGGTCCGAGGGCATAAAATCCAAACAAGCAACATAACTAACCAAAAAGACCTGACACAATGTTCTTGAAAATCGACCTCCTCTTCAAAAATTGCACGATGCCTCTATGACCAAAACCCTAGTGCCAGAGATACTCCAGTAAACATCTTTTTGGTCGAAGAAATGATAGCATATGTGCCCAACTAGATGAAAACCGGTGCTCTGAATCCAATGCAACTGATGGTTCGTGCATCTGAGTCTCGGTTTGATTTTTATCATGAGTTGCAAATCACCTCCTCAAGCCATTTAGGGACATGTGGCCAATTTGGTTCAGGGGAATAAAATATAAACCGAGCAGCATAACAGAGTTTTGTTACTACACTATCCAAAAAGACCCAACATATTTTTCTTGAAAATTGACCTCCTCTTCAGAAAATGCACTATGCCTCATTAACCAAAACCCTAGTGCCGGAGATATTCCAACAAACAGTTTTTCAATCGACGGAATGATAGCATAGGGGCCCCACTAGTTGAAACTCGATGCTATAGATCCAATGCAACTGACGGGTTGTGCATCCGAGTCTCGGTTTTAGTTTTATCGCATGTTTCAACTCATCTTCTCAAATCATTCAAGGACATGTGGCCAATTTGGTCTGGGGGCATAAAATCCAAACCGAGCAGCATAACAAAGTTTTGTAGGCTCCCACGAGTTTGTTTTGACAAGGCCTACATGACTACACTATCCAAAAACACTCGATGCAGTGTTATTGAAAATCAACCTCCTCTTCAAAAATTGCACTATGCCTCATTGACCAAAACCCTAGTGTCATAGATACTCCAACAAACGGTTTTTCGGTGGACAAATTATAACGGAGGAGCCCCACTAGATGAAACCCAGGGATTCTGATCCAATGAAACTGATGGTTCATGCATCTAAGTCTCGATTTGATTTTTATCGAAAGTTGCAGCTCGTCTCCTCAAGCCATTCGGGGACATGTGGCCAATTTGGTCCAGGGGCATAAAATCCAAACCGAGCATCATAAAAGAGTGTCCTCATCTCTCACAAGTTTGTTTGGACAAGGCCCCCATGAATACACTAGCTAAAAAGACCCGATATAGTGTTCTTGAAAATCAAACTCCTCTTCATAAATTGCACTATGCCTCATTGACCAAAACCCTAGTGCTAGAGATAATCCAACAAATGGTTTTTTTTCGAAGGAATGATAGTGTAGGGGCCCCACTAGTTGAAACCCGGTGCTCCAAATCCAATGCAACTGATGGTTTGTGTATCTAAGTCTCAGTTCGAGTGTTATTGCAAGTTACAACTCGCCTCCTCAATCTATTTAGGGACATGTTGCCAATTTGGTCTGAAGATCAACAACAAGTACATTTGATCCAAGAAATATCGTATTGACTTCACAACCCCTAAAAATCCTAATGGGGTCCAAAGATCAAGCCTATGGACACCTTTCCACTCTGACAACTTGAAGAAAATTTCTATGAAAATAAAGTCTTAAGGCATGTTCAAGGACACCAAATAATATGCTCAATATTGTGAAGTCTCTCATGCACCACAACCCCACCTTAAGACTTTGAGAGCTATGGCATTTCCACTACAGTGTCCTCCTACCACCCCATCAAGGATCTCCCATAAAATTATAAGTATTTCATGATCCATGATGCAACATATAAGGATTCCATATACCCTGAGCTTGTAAAAATTACGTATTTATCTAATAGTTGGTCACAAAGAAAACCATTTTTTTTTCTATATTGTCAAGTACCCTTGTAGCACAACACCTATCGTGAGAAAAATAATTATTTCATTCAAAGAATTTGGTACTAATTCAATATTGAATAATTCAGAGTCTAGAATTTGTTCATCCAATGAACCTATGGAGTCCCTTGTTGTTATTATAGATAAATGATTAGGTCCTATGTTCATTCTATCTTGATTTTGTTCAGTATTAATTCCTAGAATAACAACATCCATGAACGGATCCATCTCTCCAACACTAGATTTTTCACCAAATACTTAAGAGCTTAATGGTCTATGAAGAATTTAAATTTCCCTCCTAAAATTTAGTGCCAAAACTTCTATAATGAATACACCATTTCTAGTCCTTCTTACTTGGTAGCATTATAGTTATGTTATGCCTTCAATACTTTCCTACTAGAAAAATAGATATGTCAATCCAACTTTCCTTCTCCAAGTTGTGCCAATATGACTCCTAGAAAAATGCCAGATCCATCAACATGTACATGGAATTCAATACTTTAATTTAGAAAAACCAGTATGTGCACACTTACCAATTTTTCTGTAACATCCCGCTCTGGCGCACTTACCAAACTTATTCTTTGAGGACACTTTCTCACAAGTGATCTGGATTTTTATGATGATAAAACTATTTCCTTCGTTATGATGCGTTAAGTTATATGACGTGATGTGTACTACCTTGATGTAGACAGATGCTGCTGACTTCGTTTCATTGAGTATGCAGGGTTTCGGACCTTGCGGATGCAGAGGCATCGGTGGAACTCCCTTGGACTCCGGATTGAGTCAGGGAGCTGACGATAGCTTGCCGACCAGACTCACATATGGAGTAAAGGGGCCACACACGAGTACCAGAGAGATTGAGGGAGAGGTGTGTCAGCAGCCCTGCCACAGCCTATTAGCACTCCCGCCGTGGCTCGAACTGTAGGTTAACGATTACCTAGTTCGAGAGGACCCACGATGTCGTGAGGGCAGACTGCGACAGTCGCTCACGATTCGAACTGTAGGTTAACGATTACCTAGTTCGAGGGGATCCACGATGCCGTGGGGGCAGACTGCGACAGTCGCTCACGTGATTCTAAGGGGCGTGCAATAAGGCAGGGGCCTTATTCCTTAGAAACCCTTAGTCTTCCACAAGTTCACTTGACGGAGTGTTGACTCCAGGGGGTTATAGATTCTACCAATCCGTCAAGTCAGCGAGTGGCACCCTTGGAGCACGGGGTGCATCCTGAAGGGCACGTCGCACAAAGAATTGCAAAGTCAGCGAGTGGCACCCTTGGAGCACGTGGTGCATCCTGAAGGGCACTTCGCATGGAGGATGATGAAGACAAAACTTAAATAACCCAAGGACCTTAACGCCCGATAAATTCTTAAGAACGACTCCCCAAATTAAATTGTCGCCCTGTTCAAACCAAAGACCTAAGTTAAAACATCTCCCAGTTAAATGTGACAAACCCTAAGAAAAGATTTTTACAAAAGTAAACCTAGGGAGTAAGCTAAAAACCCTCCTAGGTGTTAATTAAAGTCTTAATAAGGTGAAGGGGATAAAGTAACAAAGAAATTAAATCAAATGAAACCCTTGGCCTTTAATTGATAAAGATGGAATAAAATTTTAAAAGTGGGGAAGCAGTAAAGGATAGAAATTTTAAATATGTTGAAAAGATAAAAGAACTCAATTATCCTTAGGTTCAAAAACAAAAAAAACAAAAAAAATAAATAAATAAGAAGAGAGAATTAATAAATGAAAATTTAGAATTTAAGGAGTAAATTAAGGAATGATTAAGGAGAGAATTAAGGAGCAAATTAAGGAGTAATTTAAGGAGTGATTGAGGAAGTGGGGGAAATCGAGTCTTTTAATTATTAAAAGAAATTAAATAGGAGAACGAGAGGCATGTGTGACACTTGGACGGTGGAGACTGGTAGAGGGGTGACATTAAAAAAAAATTAATAAATTAATGATTTAGGGTTTTAGTTGAGTCTCAAAAATGGCTATAAAAGAAAGGGAAAGGAAGGGAGAAAGGGGAGAAGGGTTAGCATAGCGTTACGCTGTCGAGTCGAGGCTTGACGGGTTGCTTGTGAGGAGTTGGGTATATCTCAGCTGTGTTGGAGTGGTAGCTCCGCCGTTGAGGCGAGCTGAGACGCTAGGTTATCTCTGGTTCTTGTGTGGCCCCTTTGCGGCTCGGGGGGATAAGGGGGAAGAAGAGTATCCCTAGCGTTGGCTGGGAGGTACCGGTGAGCTTTCCACGGTCGGCAAGCGGGACGCGGCACGGAACGTGGGACTTCGATCGAGGTGCGGACATCAGTCAAGGCGGGAAAAAAGGGCAAAGGTATGGTTACTTATCTGATAAAATAGATGACACTAGAACTGTTGTAGATCTGATTGTTGTTGGAAGGTGAAGTGGCATTTAAAAGGTTTAATGGTTGCATAATTTGTAGTTTTCCTGGACGATTGCCAAGCATAAAAGTTTTATAAGGTTGGTGGAATCTCTTAAAAATTTTAAACAATCGTTGCAGTAATGAAATGGTAAATGTTTGAGAAATCTCACCCTTGCTGGTAAACATGCCTCTGTTGAATTATCCGCCGACCATGACCTTAAATCTCTGCACAGTTGTAATGCAAATTCCTGAAATGTTGATTATTGTGATTTCTTTGCGCTTGATTTAATTTCTCCGCATGCATGAACTTGTTTGGCACTCTGCCTTCTGGATCCTTCGTTTTTTTTGGTTCGTGGTTGTTGTTGATGATTGCGACATGTTTGGGGAAGGATTTCTGCATGGGCTATCCTTGACCATCGAACTTGACTTATTTTTCTCTGCGTGTGTCGTTTAAAACTTAGCGTTCCGACTGTTTCTTTTGGTTCTGCAATTTGAGGTATAACCCAGCAATCCTTGGGTTAAGGGTGTTCTGTCGGAACGTCTATCCTAGCGTTGTTGTAAAGGAACGTTTTCCCTGCGCGGAATGATAAATTCTCTTATGACGGTTTTGTTTTTCTCTTTATTTTTACAATTGGGACCAGAAGGGCTTATGGCCCTCTCATGCGTTCAACCCGGTGGGGATTCCAAATCGAATTGGGTTAATTTGATTACGTGCGCTGGATGCGTTCGCCTTTTTTGTTTTATGAACAGCTGGAGTATTGATCGAGTTAATTCGGTCGTGCCCATTGTATTTGTATCCTGTTCCTATTCTCGTGCGAACCGAGGAGGGTTCCGTTAGTGTTGATTCGATCGGTAATTACGGGAAGTTGTTTGTATTTTCTGGAATTCTATTTTCATTTTCGTTGAGGGATCCGATCGGTAGTAAGGATCTCGTTGGGCGCTCTGAAGTCCATTCTGGTGATGATATAATTTCTTAATGTTTCTGTTACCTCTGCGTTGGGGTACATCGCTGATATTCTTATTTTCTTTTTGGGTGAATTATTTTGGAATCTCAGCCTTGCCTGCGTAAATTACCCCTTCACTTAGCCACGGATTCGCTCCCTTTTCAGAGTGCATGTCGTCGGTAGGTATTAATGTTAATACTGCAGGTCGCTACCAGAGTTTTGTTAATTCTTATGCGCTGGTAGTCTGCGTGTCAATCTTATGCGCTATGAGTAGTCTGCGCGTTTACTGGTTGCATGTTCAAACTCATGTGCCGGTGGTCCGTGTGTCAGTTCTTAATGAGTCATGCAGTGGACTGCGTCTTCAATGCATTGCATGCGTTGAATGCTTTTACCCCTACATATAATTGGCCCTTCAACTGTCGTCCTCGGAATTTTGAAATTGTTAGTCACCCTCTTTTTTCTCAGAGTTGACCGCATTCAATCCTCCTCCTTGATGTTCTTTGGTGACTGCACTGGTTTAATAATCGACCATCGGATCTCATTCCGCCAGCTAAATCTAAGGCTTCTTTACGGACTGTTCTCCTTTAAATTCTGATCCCTAAATGAAACCCTAGAATGATGTTATGACTATATGTAGACGATCCCACTAGTGATGCACTTTACTTTGATGATAAGATTATTTAGATGCTGGTGGTTCCACCATGATGTTTTAAAAACATGACCAAATTATTAATAAATGTCGTGGTTAGCATGATGTTCTTTAAAACCAAATGATATGGATATTATTAGAGATGATGTGATTGATATATATATTGATTTTTAAAATTGGCTATCCTCATCATTTAAAATCATTAATTGTCATTTATGATTTATCCAAGAAAATGTGTCATCAAGATAGGGTTACTTTATTTAATGCCATTCTAAATTAGGATGCGATTTGCAAGAATGAGATATCTTGTCAAATTCGATGTGAATTGCTAGCTGATGATTCATTTATATATTTAAATTTCAATGAAACATTATTATCAGAATATATCTAATAGTGGAGTATATTAAATACCAATGGGATGTTATTACCCAATAACATCAAGCTGTTATTATGTTTTTATACAATAGGCTCATTAATTATAGATACATTAAGACGTATATGTATTATGGATTAAATTGAGACGTGGCTATTAGGATGTACTCAATACCAATGTGATGTGGTTATTCAAATCAATAAGATTGTTATTAGGTTTTATTTTTTTATAATTTAAGTAGGCTCATTTATTATTGCTATATCTTGTCATTCAAATTCTGTAAAAACGTTGATCGATTGGCTTATAAAATCGGCACTATTCGTCAATATACCCGTCGCTGCAGTTACCGGTCAACCCTCAATTAGGACGTTGTATTAATTTTAATTTTGAGAATGCGTAGGTATATGAGATTACGTCATATATGGACTTGATAGTGATTGGCATTAAAGGATGAATAATGTGGCACCTAGGTTAATGTGGTTAGTTAGATTGTGAATATTGTTGAATAGTCTAGTCAATGAATGGATGACCATTGTTAATATAATGATAACATCTTATGAAGCATGTCAAGTAAGGTATGGTAGGGACATTGTCAATTAATGTTAATTAGTAGCATGGTGGTAGGTTAGCTCTTTCCTCAATTCAAAGAGTTCTTGAAGAGAAATGTTATGAAATTAAAGTGGAGTTAACACTCATATTTACTGGCAGTTTTTATATTATAATTCTAACTAAGATGAAGTAAGATTGAATCGATTATTACAGTTTATCCATGTAATTTGGCGGAATGTCTATCTATAAAGAACGTCATTGTTTGGGTATTACAGTTAAGGAAATCAATAGTTTAAATTTTGAATATAAATTATATGTGGTATTCCTATGAATAGGAGTTGTATAACCAGTGGAATACAATGGATTGTATTCTTTAATACTTGTTAAAAAAAGAAAAGAAAAGAAAAGAAAAAAATTCACCCTTTACTAAAATGGTGGTCGTAACAGGGAAGGTCATTACATTTTCTTTGAGAAGATTGAAGGAATTTTGGCATTTCATAGTCCAAGTGAAATTTTCTATCTTCTTCATCAATAATTCCATGGGGAAAGTGATGGACGTGTAACCATTTATGAATCTTCTATAATACCCAGTGTGAGCTATGGTATACCATAGGATGTGGACATTGGTCAAAGATTCTAGGTGGAAAATTATGGCTATTTTGGTTGGATCAACTAGTACAACATCTCTACAGATAATGTGACCCAAAAATATACCAAAAGGAGTGAAGAAGATGCATTTCTTCAAGTTAAGGGAGATCTACAATTGTGTTTAACTATACCAATGGTGTGAAATTACTTCCATGCTCAACATGGAGTTGACACATGACATGCATTTCTTCAAGTTAAAGGATATCCTTTGAACATCAGTTGAAACATTACAATGTGCTCATTCAATAGGTTGTATATGGTCTAGTCATCTAAGTACACTTCTATAAATTTATGTATATAATATCTAAATGTAGTGACCACTATCATGGACAATGTTACTAGTGCATTCTTCAATATGAACAACATCATGTTGTAGGTGTAGGTGCACCATTCTATAGAAAAAGTGGTATTTTTTTTGTCCTCCTTAGCGATTCCTACCTGATGGTGTTCCCATAAGACATCAATGAAAGATTAAGTCTCTTTCCATGCTACCTAGTCTAGCACTTCATCATTTAAAGGTGTAGGGAATGGACCATGAACACAATAATAATTCGATCCTTTGAATTCAAAACATACTATCATACCACCCATATTCAAAATCTTCTACTAGGAAAATTAATATTGTTGCGATCATTTTTTCAATCTCCTCCTTCACTTTCTCCTTGATTTGGGGATTAAATCTATATGGTCTCCTATTGATAGGATTGGCATCTAGTTTCATGTATATCCTCATTTTTCCCAATTCCCATTTAATCCCCTTCATCTCAGTAAGTATTTATGGGAATAAATCATCATATTCTTTAAATAATGCCACAACCTTAGATACTATCACATCGCTCCAGTAGTCCCCAATGGATTCCAGCCTATGTCAGTCCTCTATGCTAATATTCAACTTTTTTACCTTCATGGTTTGTGAGTATATCTCCCTTCTATATGTTATGTTTTCTCTTTCACTATATTTTTCCTTTTGTGATTATCGTTTCATTTCATGTGTTGTAATATTATATATATAACAGAGAAATTAATTATTACATGAAATAAATAACTAGTTTTCATTCTAATTTTTTTTTTGGCAGAACAAGGATCTTCCAGAAGATCTGGATGATCCTCATCAAATAGATCCAAATCACGTTGGGTTTGATGCTAATATGGAATATGATGCTCATGATGACACAGATACAAATGATAGTGAGGTCAAAGCCAATGCAGATGATGATGATCATAATCACAATGATGATTATGATGATGAGGTATTTGTTGGTAGCAGCCAGTGACATTCATGATCATATAGACTACATCATGGATCATTTTTTATATATTGTTGTAATGCCTCTTTTAATGGTTACTATCATATGTATCATTTTCACAGCCTCCAGTACCGTATTATTGACGTGTTTCATTTTGACATGTATCATTTGGACATGACGTATCATATTGACTTGTATCATTTTGTCTTACATAATTTATCATTTTTATTTATATCATGTGTACATGATGTATCATTTTGACTTATGTCGATTGTTGGACATGTATCATTTTCACATGTTATTGATCTACTAGCATATTTGACTTTCACTTTTTTTAGCTATATATGATTATGATCTTATTAGTATTGACTCGTCAATTTGTATATATTGAAAGTGGTTGATGATTTTTGGATGCATATTTATTACGTATGATGGTTTTGATTTACTTCTCATGATGGATGTTGTCAAATTCACTTAAACTATAGATATTTGACTCACTTGTTTTAATTATAGATGATGATCATGTTATAATAATTATCTTGTTATTTTATATATATTGGATGTTGTAGATTCTATTTTGATGGATATTTAACAAATATAATGATGTTGTTAATTTGTATGGATGTTTGTTTCCCTAAAAATTCTTTATAAATGTTATCCTATAAAATATTTCAAATGCATTTATATGAATTATTGTATAATCATATAAGTTATTTAAGAGACATGATATATTTAACTAATTAAATTGAAACAAAACATATTAAATTAATAAATGTAAGCAAAACAAAAAGGATTTTTGGAAGCAAAAAAGGAAGCAACAATGGAAGAAAAATTGGAAGCCACAATAGAAGCAAAACTAGAAGCCAAACCAGAAGAAAAATTGGAAGCAAAATAAGAAGAAAAACTAGAAGCCAAACGGGAAGCAAAACTAGACACAAAAATGGAAGCCAAACGAGAAGCCAAACTGGAAGCAAAATTGGAAGCCATATCATAAGCAAAACTAGACATAACACTGGAAGCCAAACCAAAAGCCAAATTGGAAGAAAAATTGGAAGGCATATCAAAATCAACAATGGAAGCCAAATTGGAAGCCACACCAGAAGAAAAAATGGAGAAAAAGTAGATGTAAATTTGGAAGCCAAACCAGAAGCCAAACTAGAAGCAAAATTCGAAGCCATATCAGAAGAAAAATTGGACGTAAAACTGAACGCCAAACCAAAAGCCAAACTAGAAGAAAAATTGGAAGGCATATCAGAAGAAAAACTGGAAGCAACTCCTGGCGCTAATCATTTTTGGTGTTATTCATGATGCTAAACCTGGCGCTAATCATTTTCGATGTTATTCCTTATGCTAAACCTAACGCTAATTTTGATGCTAAATCTGGCATAATTATAAACAGTCTTGTTTGTGCCCAGTTTTGTGCCAGAAAAGGTGTCCAATTCGTGAACTGAAATACACTAAATTTTGGTGTTATTTTAGGCGCTAATTGTTTTTTCTATTTTAGTGTTCAAAATTTGCACACTTTCCTTTTAAAATACCCTTAATTCCTTTTGAACTACCATGCAAACTACTGTGAAGTTTTCCAAATAAGAATTAAAAATAAAAATTCATGCACTTTAGAAATGTGCATGCATATTATATATATATATATGAAATTTCCACCCCTATTTACATACTTGGAAAGATCTTGAAGAGATACACAAATTTTATTTTATTAAGTTTCTATGTTTCTTGATATGTATTTTTTTCTTTTCAAAATAATATAGAAATAAACCTTTTGACATGTGTTGATTCTTGGAAAAATTCCTGGCAACCAACGTGTAGAAATCAACCAAAAGGTTGATCCAATTTTAATAAGTATCTATTTCTAAAATATGATAAAATGCAACCAAATTTAAATGCACTCTAATTATTGTTTCTAACTAAAACTAAACTATCATGGGAGCATAAAATGATGATTAAATATGAGAAGGAGAATAAATTGTTTAACCTTCATAAAAGTTCTAAAAGAAAACAGTGATTGAAACAGTCATTAGAAATTACATTATTCAAATAAATAGTTATTTGAAAATTTCATTTCTATATGCTCATATTTAATTAAATATCAATCTCATCAAATTCAATCATAATGAAATAAGAACATTAATTTCTCAAATATTCTAACAATAATGCAAAAACAAAGAATATAAACATCCATTCCATTGATAAATCTGAAAGAAAGATAAAAATGGATGGAAAAAATTGTATTTCAACAGCCTAAATAATAGTACCAAACAATTGAAATACCATAAATATATTTCCACTCTAGGTCTTCAAATAATTGGCTTTTACAATAGTGTACTTATCGAATCTCTAGAATTTCCAACCCCTTCGGTTTGTTTCTCAAATTACAATAAATAGAAAGTAAAATATCCTAAAATTTAGAATGATCTCCACTTTTATTTCAACAGATAGGTCCAGATGTCATATTGACTTGATGATTGATATTAAGGAGATACATTCTCCTTCCTAAAAAAAACTTCCTTACTAAATTTTCCTCCTTTCTCTTGCACGTGAGTTTTCCATTAGATAATTTTTTCTAACATTAGTGAAATCAAAGGTGGGTGAGGGATTTCTTCATTCATCTTACACCTATAAATTATTTTGGTAATCTCTTCATTTCTTGATTTAAACTTTGACAAGACGTTTTCAATAGTTTTTGAACATTTTGTTGGTCGAGTAGTGAATTTTTTGACACTATCCACATTCTAGAAACTTTCTTGAATGATCTCATATGTCCTTGAGTTTATATGTTGATGCACATCTAAAAGGAAATCTGACAAAGGTATTGATTGGCCAAGAAATTGCACATGAGGCATTTTATAATCATCAATTATATCTAGAGCTTGATCCCACAGATCAAAACAATGTTTACTTGTTTCTTTTATCAAATCTTGAGAGAGCAAACAATAAATGTGCCAGGAGTTTAATGAAGCTTGTATGTGTATTTTATCTTCTTTAGTCCACCTGGAATAATCTTTGGGTAAATTGGTCCTTGTTGCTTCCCATGCCTTCATAATATCAAATGAACTTTGAACTTCCTTTTGTTTCTCAAACTATTTCTGATATTTTGTAGTAAACTGAAGCAAATTTTCATGTTGTTCTTTGATTTTATACAACTTGGTGTATAATAATTCTTGTAGAGAGGCTAGTTTGTTTCTCAATTCCATTGCTTATTTCCTTATGGTTTCTAAATTATCTATTTTGATTTTCATTTCTTTTAATTGAGTAATCAAAGTGTCCATGGTTCTCATGACTTTTGCTCAATTTTTCCTCATCCAGAAAAACAACTACTTGTCGATCATGTTCAAATTTAACCTCATCTATTTTAGCTCTTAATTGTACGATGGTATCCCTAGAGATTTGATTTTCTTCTATAATATTATCTAGCTGAGTTTGATGTTCTTCTAACCAAATGGTCTCTTGTGACTTCAATTTTTCTTGTAGTTATACCACTCTTTTCTTTTCCCTTTTTAACTAAAAAGACAGTCTCATCACCGACCATTTATTTTCACTGGAAAATTCCCCTAGAGCACTAGCTACTTCTTCTGCAAACTCCTCATCATTTAAATGTGAAACATCCCAAAGATGCATTGTTTCATGTGTAATCTCCTCATGGTGTGCATTCTTTCTCCTTTTATTTATTCTTTTCAAAATGGTCTTTGTTCTATCATTAGAAGTGTAACAATCCAAGGACAAAACAATGTCTTGAATTGTTCTAAGACTATCAAGGTAAAAAGTAGTTGAAATTGATCTTCCAGGGATGGAAGTGATTGGAGTAGTGTCAATGGTAGAAACAGTAGGAGCAATAACTAATTGAAAATTTTCAGTACATGTGTTGGTATTGAGCTCTACATTTACCTCAGAGGATATTGTAGTCATTTACGGTGTTTCTTTGTTCAGCTTCTCTTCTCCTATTGCAATACTTTGTTGATCATGTTTTTTCATCTATGTGTCAGGTGTAGAGAAATTGTGGTCATGCTCTGTTTCATATTTGGATTGGTCATCCTCCTCTTCATCAACATCTATTTCTACAATACCCTATTTTTGAATCTTCTCCTTTAAGAAGACCTTCTTTCTCTTGAACTGCCAATCAAGGAATTCTTGTATTTTAGAGCTATCTCTTATTACATAAATTCTCTAAGACACTTCCTGAAAAATTGTATCTCTGTGTAAAACAATGTCAAATGGGTCATCCTCATGTGTGTATGCTTTGACATTTTTTACTGTACTGCAATGTTTCCTGACAATTTATGTTGGGTCATGTTTCTTGAAATCCACCAAGGCTAACCAAATTCCTTCCATTCTCTACACTTCCTTGTGAGCATGTTTTGCATTTAATAGAGTAAAATACCTAATGAAATTGAGAAGGAAAGTTATTTTATTTTATGACTTCTTGACAAAAGGCAACAATCTCTATAATGACAGTTTGGTATGCAATCTCTTTGAGAGTTTGTTTGTCTGGGACATATCTAGGTAGAATATGGGGATCCCCTTCACACCCATATATTATTATGTAGGATAATTCTTCATCAATAAACTAATCACCCAATTCCTTAATAGTATTGATGGCCTCTTGAGTGAATCTGGTTGTTGGATGATTTTTCGGAATGAGATGTAAAGGAACCATGAAATAATTACAGATATCATAGAAAAAAAATTACAATTAACTGCCCACATTTTATAACAATATATGTGGATTGCCTCTTCAGAATGATTCTAATTCTAGACTAATAGAGGAAAAGGTGTAATTGTGTAAACAACATCATTTAATTAACCAAACATCAAGAATCATGTGCAATAATTTGGGGTTGCTTCTTGATATTTTTGGACTTCGCATTTGATGTTCGTAGACAAGATGTGAGCCCAATTAAATAATGCTCATTTGAGAACCTGGTGTACAAGGGGAACCCAACCCAACTTATATCAACATGGGTGGTTTCTTCAATCTAGGAATATGGTATGTTTGGTATCCTATAATTTTGAAAGAGCTAGTGACATGCCACCATTCACGGATTAAGTCAGCCATTTTCACTTCTTCCTTTTCAAATTCCTTCTGATTAAAAAAATTCATAAAACTATCTTCAAGACAAACTGTTGATGCAGCTAGTTCATACATGTTTGAAATATCATCTGATCTGAAATATCCAACAATCTGGCAAGAGGAATTGATAATTGTACATGTAGAAACATTAGTGTGGGAGATGAACAATTAACGATGGTAATAATGTTGGCAAGGGTAGATACACATTACACTTTTTGTTAACCTACCCAGGATGTGTGGTTGTGACCAATAGTTGAAATACCATGTGCCCAGAAAGAAGATGATTGTGACGATATGTGCATTACCAGTTCGATTTTTCCAGTTCTACGTGACTAGTTTTAAATACCATGTGCCCTGGAGGTGTGAATGATTTATAAGTTGCATTACGTAACCAGGGCGCATAGGGGTTGTTCTACTTGATGTTAGAAAGAACCATCCCAAGAGGTTACAATGAACTTGGTGAGCCCTAGTACGGTATCCCCAAACCCACATTACCCGATACACAGTCCCCCAATCTACTTGTTGTTCAATACACTATCTACACATGTTCACTTTTTGTATGCATGAAGTGAAATCTTCACCTGCCATATGAGGTGTGGGGCACTCCAATGGACACAACAAACAACACATCTGATTGGGTGGGTTGCTTGGCAAGAAAGAAACTGATGAGATTTATTCACTTTATTGACAACATATTATGGGGTAGGCCACTTCGAAAGCAAGTCATTGATGCTTGATAGTGAATCCACCATACCATGTCATAGTAAAGAAACATCGTTGGTCTAAAAGTTATCATATGGAGACAGGACTTCTTAATTTCGACCAAGTCTTCAGCATCAAATTCATATTTGTTTGTGAAGTCACCATCTTTGATGAATTTGTATATATTGCTCCATTCCAATTTGTTAGTCTCTCATGTCTTGAATTTGTTAGTCTCTCATGTCTTGAAGGAAGTATTCGAGAAAAATGTTGAATTGGGGGTTTTCTTGATTTCTTCTTCTTTGACCTGCTGTTGCTTTTCCTTCCCTTTTCTAGTCATCTTGTGTTGATAATCCCTGCAAACAAACAACATAGTATAAGTTTTCTTTCAAAAAAATTAATAGACTCTGTTAAATTGGAAATGTGAGAAACAAAACTAACCATGAGAAGAAAACCAGGAAAATTTTTATTCTTTTAGACACTTGGATTAATGCAGTCAATTTTAATGCTCAAAATCCACAAAGGAACTGGATGAAATACTAACAAAGTTGAAGGAAATATTAACGAGTGGATTTGGGTTATTAGATATAGATTTACACTTTACCCAATGTTCAATAAGTTTGTTTAATTCCCATAACCAACAACGTCAGATCCATTAAGCGTTGGAAAAGACAGTTGAGTTTATTCAAATTTGTGAGGCAACGTTCTTCACCGGGCACCATCTCACTGCGATGTCTTAAGACTTAACTTTTAAACAAAGGAATGAAGCATGTGTTTGTGTGTTTATTATAATTATTTTACATTATTGTGCTTTATTTAGTGGTTTTTCTCTTAACCAGGGTACTAGAGATTGTGTTGTTATTAAATATAACACAACACATGCATGGAGATAACCTTGATCCGGTATGAGACGAGCACCACCCCAATGGGAGATTATTAAAAATGTTTGGGAAAAACACAAAGTCTGATTCAGTGCCACTATGCCACCATAAGATCGGGATACGATAGACTGAGGACTTATTAAAGAGTTAAAACAAAGCTCGATCTAGTACCACTAGCCCGCCATTCCACCAAGAGATCAAAAAACTATCTGAAAAAAATAAAGTAATGTGAAGGTTGGTCAAGTACTACCAAGGAGCTGGGTAAATTTGTAAATGATTTAAAACAAACAACATTACTCGATCCGGTATAACCATCCCACTGGGCCACTGGGAGATCAAGACTAAGTTTTATTCATTACTTATTTTGTTCTAAAATATTTTTTGATAAGATTTAATTTAATTACAAAGGATTAAAATCTACTTTATGAGGCCACAACAACCACCCTTTACTTTTTATTTTACAATCCAAAGGAAAGGGTCCCCCTACTAAAATTGTAAACCTAATGCCTAATCCCCTACTACTTGAACTTAATGTTAATTCTTCATCTACCTTGAAGGAGTTGGGGGTTTGATCTTGATTGATGATTGTCTTTAATGAGCTTTTTTTTAGGATTTTTTGAATGGATAACCTAAATTTTGCATCCTCTTGCTTGCATGTTGTGTTTAATGTCTTCATATTTATGCTCTCATATGTTGATCATACTCTTTGGTTTTGAAATATTATCTTGAATCGCATGATCGCTAATCCTTCTTTTGAGTTTGATACCTGGTACATGCAACTTTCAGGATCATGGAAGATTATCTTTGGACAAACCCAACACTCATTAATAAATTTTTTGAAGGTAGAGAATTTAATGTTTATGGTATATTGGAAAGTGTCTTCTTAATTGCATAACTGATCTCATATTTTTTGTGGTTGTAGGAGCAAGTTTTCAAGATCACTTTATTTACATGACCACTCCAGCCTTGAAATGCATGTGGGGGAATCCCCTGAGCTTCTTCCTCTTTTATATACTTTTCTCTATATGGATCTTGTCTATCATTTGAATCCAGCAATCAATATTATGAACTAAACCTTGTCTTTCCCAAGCCTTGGCTGGATTTTTTTTTATCACCGTTGCACTAATGAGGCTAGAACCTTGATCCTTACCAGGTTCCCCCTTATCAGGAAGTATATTCAACTTGTCTTACTGTTTTCCTGAAGGATGAATCTCACAAGGTTATCAGATCCACCTTTCCCACAGTCCTATCCCATGAGCTCATCAGATTTACTCTATCGGGAATTCTCATTCGAAATGTTGAGTGTGCATTGTCTCAAGATTTTTCCGAATCCCGGAGGTCGAAATCCTATCAAGCTCTCCTCATCATTTTTGTCTCATCGAGTAGACCAAGTTAAGTCCCTTGTGAATTTCCTAAGGTCTGAAAGGCGTGAGATTTTTTGGATTGATCTATATCATGTTCTTCTTTTGGCCTCCCCTTTATCCAAAATCCCAGGCCCAAATCCTACTAAGCTTCTTGGATGTAGAACATTGTCATGTCATATCCCAATTCTTACTTTCTACTTGTCATAATCAAGTTCATGCATTGTGGTCTGACGTGAGAACCTATTCCCTGATCTGATCATATTACCGCTCCTTGAAATCTTATCAAGTATGCCCTTTGAGATGTTCAACTTGGTTAGATTGACATGTATCGTACGTTCAACTGGTGGAAATATCATTTTATCATGTGAGTCACTATTTATGACATTGATTTGTCGTATGACATGTCATATTTACCCCTTGGTCATTTTCCATTTTTCGCATCCAAATTTGAGCAATCGTGATCACCATATGACATATCTATACGACTTGACACTTGGTTACTCAAAATCCACCTGATATACCTTACTTCTATTTTTAGTCCCTAGGTATGGAACCCTGACTAGTGTAGAACTATGACTAGCATAGAACCCTCACTCATGTGTAACATGGCCTCATTTTCCTAATTTTTATTTTTATTTTTGTGCATAATTTGTATATTTTTATTTTATTTTTAATTTTATTTATTTCTTTCTTGTTATTTTTATTCTTATTTAATTCTTATTATTATTTTTGTATTTATTTATTTCCATTTGTATTTTTCCCTTGGTTTTTCAAAACAACGTGGTTTTGATTGCACATGGTAACTTCCCATGGTTTTATTCCCCATAGTTTTCCCCAAAACTACGCTTGATATTTATTGTTTACATGGGAAAAATCAATGTTACTTTAGAAATGTTTTTACATGGGTCAAATTTGTTTTCCCCTCACCCACTATAATTCAACTTAATATTTCATTAGATTTCTCCCTATGCTTCTTCCCATTGGTATTCACCTTCACTTCACGGTAAATTTCCATTGGGAATTACCATTAATACATACCTCCTACTTTTCCAAGAATCCCTTCCTCCCGAAAAACCTTCTTTCATTCTCAAACTCCCCTCTTTCCTTCCCCAAACACCCTTGGAAACTTAGCATCATTGACTTAATATTTCAAGCCATCGAGAGATCCCGTCAGACTCAATCCATTGGGATGAAGATCTCATCGGAATCCTAGCTCATCAAACTCCACTTAACACTATATTTTGACCTCCAACCACCGGGTTCCGATGAGCTGCCATCAAAGTATTATACTATCGAAATGTTATTGTCGGAGTTGGAATTTACTATGTTTTACCATGGGATTATGATATCCCATCAAGATGGAGCCATTTGGATATTCCATCAGAGTGTTTTCCCATCAGAATGTGAGCTGCCATCGAAGTCTTTTACTATTGAAATGTTACTGTCGGAGTTGGAATTTACCAAGTTTTACCATGGGATTCTGATAGCCCATCCGGATATCCCATCAAAGTGTTATCCCATCAGAGTGTTAGCTCGTCAGAGTGTTGGAGCCATCAGAGTGAGCTGATGTATTACCATTCTGACCACCCTTGATTCCAAGAGGTTTATTCACCACGCATTTAATTTTTAATTTTAGGACCTTGGATTATATTTTCATTTTTGGGGGAAATTTTTATTTTTGTTAATTTTATTGTTTTTATTTTTATTTTTATTTATTAATTTTGTTTTCATGTAGGTTATTTTAGTTTATTTTATTATTTTGTTATTTTCACTATGATTATTGGCCAAAATTACAACACAAGACCTAGATCTTATGCCTTCTCTAGGTTTTTGTACAAACCAAGTAGGAGGGATAAAATTATATTAACCATTCAGTATTGAATTTCCTCATGCATGTAGTACAATGATTTTCAAGTTGAAGATCGACGACCTAGATTCACCCACAAGCAGATCAAGGGTTGTTGAGCACCAAATTTCAAATGGACATATCTTGAGCTACAAGTGTCAAAACCGAGCCCAGTATACCTCGTTGGAAAGGTATCGAGATGAAGAATGCATTGAGAGAGGAATTTAGGCCAAACAAGTGATGAAAAATCTCATAAAATGTGAAACATAGAAGGTCACGAATTTGGGGGGGAATTTGAATGTGCAAACTTTTGACAACCATGTCTAGAGATACAAGAAACAAAATGAGGCCCATGATAGATGATAGGAAAGATAATAGAGAATAGAACATGATGGCACAACAAGTATTGATAGATTGAGGGTGAAAATTCTTAGAAAATTCAGAAAATAGAAGAGGCCCGAATTTAATTGGAAAATGGGTTGTACAATGTTCAAGCAGTTATATATGAAGCTAAAGGATTTGAAATCGGACCTGCAAGAGCACCCTGGAAGGATGATATGGAGAAGAATAAGATGGGATGATCTTAATCAACAAACTAACACCAAAGACACCCAAAAACATTTTCAAGAACAAAAGAAGAGAAGAACAAGAAGATTTAATAATATTTTAAATTAATATCATTTATGAACTTCCTTATAGAAATAATAACCACTCATGAGTCTCTTCAACTTCTGTTTATAATGCTCACATGTTCATTTACAAAAATGAAAAATAAATTCAAATTTGTGTAATGAAAAAACAAAGGGAAACAAAGTGAATAGTCACACGAATTGAGAAGTATCTCTTGTCTTATAAAAGAGAACTCATTGAATGTAGCAGAGGACATTTTCCCATTGTGTAGATTGTTGATACTCTTATAGTTGGATACACGAAGAGAAGAAGCTATTTTTGAATTCATAACTATATCAAATGTTTTTGGGGATAATCCATAAATGTGTTTATCATTTTAGTTTTTATGAGTGTTGGTTATATGAATTATTTCTATGCATAGTATTTAGAAATTCTTATGTTGTTGTGATTTCTAATGAGTACATGGATGATGTTACAAGTTTCCTCTAAAACTATTTGAGATTACATCTGAAATATTATTGTTTTTACATATTCTTGGCTTCCATGAACTATTTCTACTATTAAAAATATCATTTTAAGTTGTACTCATCTATTAGTTTTTCTCCAATGCACGATAGGTTAAAAGTAATTGCAGATTAGTTTTTTTTTGTTCTAGAGTAGGTTTAGAATTAAGTAGAACTCTTTGGGGCACAATTTGTTTCCTTTCCCCTTTTTCTTCTTTTAATTCTTAATGACAACCATGCCCACATATTTTTCGGAAACGCTACACCAAACAAGAGTAGGTCTAATTGGGACATGCCATCAAGTGTTTTCTCTTACCTTCTTGACAGTCCATTTGGACCCATCAACACTACCAATAAGGAAAATAATCAAGAAATATAAAATTTAAACAAATAGAAAAATTAAAAGGGACCCATTATTATTTATTAAAAGTTTAAAAATAATGGGGGTTTTTTTAGGCTCAACAAATGGTGACACACTAGGAGAAACAATTATCTTTGTCTAGCATGACTTAAAAGGCTTATTCACACTAAATTTTAAAAGTAATCTCAATGAATGTGAAAATAGATCTCTTAATTATGGGTACCACCATATGTTCCAAAATTATGTACCATCATATGCTCAATGATTTAAACTTTGATAAGAAGTTTCTAATAGATTTTGAACATTATGTTGGTCAAGTAATGAATTGTCCAACGCTATCCACATTTCAGAACTTAGTTGAATAATCCCATATGTTCTTGAGTTTATTTGTTGATGCACATCTACGAGGCAATATGACAAAGGTACTTATTGTCCAAGAAATTGCACATGAGGCATTTCATAATCCTCAATGATATCTAGAGCTTGATCATGTTAGATTGCTGAGAGGGGGGGTGAATCAGTAATAATGTAATTATAATCCTTTTTCTCCAAATAATCCAAGTGTTATATCAATGCAGAATTATTATTCAATAATGAGAAATAAGAAATGAACAATCACACACATACACAGTACACCAGTGTTTTACGTGGAAACCAAAATTGGGAGAAAACTACATAATGATTTATCTTATATGTATTGAAGAATTACATTCATTAGAAGCACCAACTTCCTTTATTTTTCAGCTACAACTAGAAGGAGGCTCCAACCCCCTAGCTTCTCAGGCTACAACCTGAGGGAAGCTCCAACTCCCCAATTCTATGGCTACAACCAGAAGGAGTCTAAAACCCCCTATGTTCTCCAGCTACAACTGGAAGGTGGCTACAACCACTTGTCCTTACCCCGTCCAACCGCCCTGAAGTAGAAGTAGAATGATGGAACCACTGTCACACTATCACTGTGAGATATACCATTGTAAACATGTACCAATAAACATGAACCATGCATCAACCTGTACCTCAACCTGTATTATAAATAAGTGCATCAACCATGCACCAACCTGTACCAAACAATCTGTAATCAACCTATACCATAAACAAGTGAAACCGATCATGTACCAAGTATGTAAAAATCATGTGTCAAGTACTCATAAACTATGACTCATCAATATGTACCAATATCATCAACTATATACCTCATGTATGTACCAACTCATCAACTACTTGTCTCAACCATGTACCCAACTTGTACCTCAACCAAAAAACCTCATCAATTTCATCATCCAAATATTATTTGTAACTTTGTAATAGACCCGGTGTATATGATCACATATCTACAAACCTTCCTTAAATTTAACAACAAGAGACTAGCATTTTCATCAAACGTTTCTTCGGTCTCACAAGACTAGTTTTGGATTAGTCAACAACAATAACTTGAAATAATCATAAATTTGTACTTGTAATGAATAAATATTTGAAACTGATACACAATGTTACTCAATTTGTTTTATGAAATTCCTCCAAGTTTCACTACTTGGAACCTCTCAGAAAAGGAGTTATGGAAAAAATGGCACACATTGTTGAATTCTGGCTTATTTTAGAGAGCGCCATTGTAGAGCATGCCCCACACGGAATATTTGTTGAATTTATTTGAAACTGTTATAAAGAATACTATAGACTTTACTCTAACCAAAACATTTGGCCTTACTTAATTTGGATTTGTTATGAATAAGTTATGATGTTTTTACCTGAAACACTTGTTTTTGACTAGTTTCAGGACTAGCCACAAACCTTATTTTCCACGTAGTGTAACTCCAAAAATACAACGACCCACAAGATGATTTTTTTACCACAGATACCTGGATATGTTTCTTCAATGGCATATCAATTTCACGATCTGAATCATTCTAGAAAAAAAATTATTGTGAAAATGGTGAGATGACCTGAAAAAAACCATACCTTAGAAAGCATCATCAAAAGAATTTATCCTTCCTTGAATTCCGGCCTTATTTTCTTCACTTTCCTCATAAATTCGGCTTAGATATCATTTGTTTACCTAAAAAACATATATGTATTCAATATTCTCAAGTGTGTCTTAAATGAGATAGTCTTGCCTCTTATTTATACTCTCCAAGTAGCTTCCTTAAAAACATCTTCTAGGTCACTTTGCCCACTTTCCTTATTTTACGGTTAACCCACTTCTAATTTCTCCATTAAATTTATTATTGAATTAATTTATTTTGTATTCACTTTGAATTATATTACACTCATCACTTCACTTTATTATTTACCTTTTAAAATCGCTTAAACCACTTTGACTATGTTGACCTTTTGGGGCTTCTAGATGACATATGAGGGTCCTCCAACTTCGTAAGGCCATAACTCTCAAACTGTGAGGATTTATGTGACGTTCCACATACCACCAGAAATGGAATGACATTAAATATCCATATAGAATAGTATTACTTGAAAATATATCAAAACTCATACCATTATCCATCAAACAAAATTGGGTCCATTACCCAAACCTGGGTTCTCCAACTTCTCATGGCCATAACTCTCTAACCATGAGGCATCATGTGACGTTCCACATACCACTGGAAATGGCATGACAAGCACTATCCATCTAGGATAGTTTCACTGAAAAATTCATTGGCATTCATCTTATTATTCCATAAATAAGCATGGGTTCTCTACTCATACTTCTAGGATAACTCAATCCGCAAAGCGTCTTCCCGTGAGGGATTTCACCATAAGGGGACCACTTTGGAGTTCATACATTTCTACTTATTATCAACCATGAAAAGACAATAATGATTCATCTTTACATAAAAAAATCTTGGCTGCATTACCCAAACTTTGTGCTATGGGGATTTCTTCAAGGGTTGACATCAATGACAGCCAACCTTAATCAACAATCTCCCCCTTTGGCATAGATGGAAACACTCTGATGCAATACTGAAATCATACCACTCATGCTCCCCCTGGAACCATGCCTCTGTCCTCTGCATCTGATAAATTCTCATGCTCCCCCTGGAACCATGCCTCTGTCCTCTGCATCTGATAAATATCTCCCCCTTTTTCATCAATGGCAAAGGTATCTTTCCATCCGGGGTTTCTCCCCCTGACTGAACTGTCCTCTTATGGTGATTCCTCGTGTAAATCTAAGACATATAAGATAATCATTCAAAAATAATTCATTTTGGAGTAGAAATAACTCCAAGTCTCTGGCGAAGATATTCAAAGGATTCCCGTGGAATTGGTTTTGTGAAGATATCTACTACTTGTTCTTTTGTGCCCACATACTCAACTTTGATGTTCTTTTCTACAACTTGCTCCCATAGAAAGTGATACTTTATTGGAATGCGCTTCATATTGGAGTGCATCACCGGGTTCTTTGAGATATTGATGGTGCTTGTATTATCACAATAAATTGGAATGGTCTCATCATACTCAACCTGTATATATGTCAGAGTTTGTTTCATCCAAAGAACATGTGTACAACATGATGCTACTGCAATATACTCTGCCTCGGATGTAGATAAAGATACTAATGATTGTTTCTTTCTTAGCCATGATACTAAACACTCACCCAACTAGAATGCTACTCCATTGGTGCTTCGTCAATCATCAATACAACCTGCCCAATCTGCATCTGTGTAGGCAATAAGTGATAGATATTTTCCTTTTGGATACCATAATCCAAACTCTTATGTTCCTTTGAGATATCTGAAAATCCTTTTCATTGCTAACACATGTGACTCCTTTGGTGCTGCTTGAAATCATGCCACATGTCCAACTGCCTGCATTACATCTAGTCTAGATGATGTCACATATAGTAGGCTACAAATCATTGACCTATATTTCCTTTGATCTGTAGACTTCGAATCATCATCTTTGATCAACTTGCAACTAGTTTGTGTGGGAGTGATAATTGGTTTGAAATCTTCCATTCCGAACCTCTTTAGCATATCTCTGATATACTTGGTTTGAGAAATAAATATTCCTTGGTTGCTTTGATGTATCTGAAGTCCTGAAAATAAGGATAGTTCTCCAAGTAATGAAATTTCAAATTCATTCTTCATATATTTTGCAAATTTCTGGATTAACCTGTCATCATCACTACCAAAAATATTATCATCAACATAAACTTCAATTAATAAAATATTACCTTCACTTACCTTGATGTAGAGGTTGATGTCCGCACTTCCTTTTCTGAACCCTGCCTGCTACAGATACTTATCCAGTCTAGAGTACTATGCTCTAGGAGCCTGTTTTAGACCATACAATGCTTTCTTTAATTTACACACATAATATGTGTTTTCTGACAACTGAAATCCTTCTGGTTGTTCAATGTAGACTTATTCTTCAAGTTCCCCATTCAGAAAAGATGATTTTACGTCCATCTGATATACTTTAACATTTTTGGAGCATGCATAGGCTAAAAGCAACCGGATTGCTTCCATTCTGGCAACTAGGGAAAATGTCTCTTCAAAGTCAATTCCTTCAATATGTGCATGTCCTTTACAAACCAATCTAGCTTTGTTCCTTGTAACTTGTCCATATTCATTTAATTTATTCCTGAAAACCCATTTTTTGTGTCGATCACATTCTTATTCTTTGGTCTTTGAACCAGTTCCCAAGTGTCATTTTTCTCTATTTGATACAATTCTTCATCCATGGCCTTATTCCAAAATTCATCCTTGTTGGCTTATTCAAAAAAGTTTGGTTCAATTGTAGATAAGAGTGCTAGGTGTGTTTGTTATGGTGAACAGATTTTTCTTCTAGTCTCAACTCCTGCATCTTTGTTTCCAATAATCTGATCTGAAGGATGATTCTTCTATACTCGTTTGTTAGGTGTCTTTGGAGATACTTGTTGAACTTGCTCTTTTGTTTCTGTTCAATTCTCTTCATCTTCCTCTTCTACTTCCTCTTCTACTTCTTCTTCTTCGAAAAGTTGTTCCATTAATTTGTTTTCTTCTTCCTTTGATTATGGTTTGCATGTTTCATCAATTGTTACATTGATGCTTTCCACAACTTTATTCAATCTTAGATTGTAACACTTGTATTCTTTCCTTGTACTTGAGTAACCAACAAGTACTCCTTTGTCCACACGAGAGTCAAACTTTCCCATTATGCCATCTTCTCTTTTGATGTAGCATTTGCTTCCAAAACCTCTGAAGTGTTGCACATTTGTTGGTCTTCCTTTCCATAGATCATAGGGAGTTTTATCAATGTTGTTTCTAAGCATTACTCTATTTTGAATGTGAATTGTTGTATGCATTGCCTATGTCCAAAATATATATGTCAATTTGGAATACATTAGCATTGTTTGATACATTTCTTGTACTTTCATGTTCTTTCTTTCAACAACTCCGTTCTGTTGAGGTGTCCTAGCAACAGAGAATTGCCTTTTTATTCCATGACTGCTACAGTAGTCCATAAATTCCTTTGAAGTGAAATCTCCTCCATTATCAGATCTCAAGCATTTGATTCTTGAATCCATCTCATTTTCAACCATTTCTTTGTAGATCTTGAAGTTTTCAAAAGCTTCTGACTTGTTCTTGAGAAAGAAAACTGCAGTCATTCTTGTATAATCATCAACTAATAACATAAAGTATCTCTCACCTTTTAATCCCTTTGTTGTAGTTGGTCCAACTAGATCATTATGCACAATTTCCAGTGGTCTTGTTGTTGAATATTCCTTTGATTTGAACCTGATCTTTGTTTTCTTTCCTTGTTGACAATGCTTGCATAAAGTGTTGGTTGGTTTCGTGATCTGGGGCATTTCTCTGACTGCTTCTCTTTTGTTGACTTTGACAAGGTTATCAAAATGCATGTGACCCATTATTATGTGCCATATCCAACTTTCATCTTCCTTTCCTAGACAACACTTTTCATTTCCAATTTCACTTAACACATATATGTTGTTTGAAGTTCTTGCAGTTGTACCAACCAATTTCCTTGAACCTTCTCTTCTTATCTCACACTTTTGTGAATCAAAAGTAAATTTATGACCTTGGTCACACATTTGACTCAAACTTAGAAGATTATGTTTCATATCTTCTACCAGTAGAACATTTTGTGCCTTTTTATTCTTGTTCCCAATTCGAACTGTGCCTTGTCCAATCATTTTGGCTAAATTATCATTTCCGAAGGAGACTGATCCATTTCTTTCCTTTCGCAATGTAAGAAATTTGTCTCTATCATCTGTCATGTGTTTTGAACACCCATTGTCAACATACCAACCATGTTTCTTCTACTTAGCTTGTAGAGTGATCCTGCATTCTTCATTGCTATATTGATCTTGCTTTCTTATCCATGTCGTTTTCTAAGGTTCTTGTCTATGACTATTGTTATTTGGTTGAGGTTCTTTAGGAGGGACTGTCATTCTGCAATTTTTGGCCACGTGTCCAAAATTTTTACATTTGTAACATTCCACTTCAGTGCTCAGATTCAAACATGTTGTAACTTCTACTTTGTGTTTCACTAGGTCTTCTTGAGTAACCTCTTTGTGTATGACTCTCAAAGTTGTTATTGTTCATATTGTTAGCTCTGCAATTCACGGATTTATGTCCAAAATTATTACATGCATAACATAAACCAAAAAATATAGTTTGATACCTGGGAGTTGAAGATCTTCTGAAAGAAGGTGCTCTTATGAATCCTTCTTCTTCTTGAGGCCTATCTATCTGTTGTTGATTCTAAAATCTAAATCTTCTTAGTGGAGGAGTGTCCCTGTAATCTTCCTTGTACATCTTCCTATCCGCTTTGATTGTTTCTGCATAGCTTTTTGGATTTGTTTCTTGCTCTGTTGTTTTGGATCTTGATCCCTTTTCTGTATTATAGTATCCAAGTCCAGACTTGTCAAGATGAGATTTATGACTGTTGATAATGTCATCCAGAACTTTTGAGCTATTCTGCATATTTTTCTTTTGACTATCCTTTCTTAGTGTGACAATCTTTGCTTCCAAGTTTCCAATGATATTGTCTTTTTCTTCTAGTTGTTCTTTGAGTGCTTCTTCAATTATTTTATCTTCTTCTATTTGAACCTTCAATTTTGTGATCATTTGTTCTAGTTCTCGAGTTTCCTTTTTCTTGTCTAGTTCTGCTTGTAGTTTCTTGTTTTTCTTCTTTTCTCTTCTGATAACTTCTATGGCACACATTAATTCTTCTCGATAGTCAACTTCTGCCTCTTCAATTTCTTCTTTGACTTCTTCATATCCTTCTTCGGCTTCTTCATATTCTTCTTCGAAATATTCTTTGTTAGAATCTTTTACTGCCATGAATAGAACTCTTCATGTCTCACTGCCACTGATTTCATCTTCATCTAATGATGAAATGTCTTCTTTGATGCATAAGCTTTTCATGGAATCTTTCTTTGTAGTTCTTTTTCCTTTATATGTGTGTTTTCCTTTTGAGTAACCTTCATCATTTCTCTTTTTCTTATGAGGACATTTGTTAGCAAAATGACCAATACCATTACAATTAAAACAAATTAAAGGAAGCTTACCTCTATATGTACCATTGGTTCCCTTGTTCAGTCTTTTGACAAAGTTGGCCACTTCTTCATCATCTTCCGAGACATCGTTGTTGTTTCTATATTCTTCTTGTTCCTTTTTCTTTTGCTTTGATCTTTTGGATTCTTTGAAGGATGCTTCTTTTACATCTAGATTTTCATGTTCAATTCTCATTTCATATGCTATGAAGATTCCATGCAGTTCATCCATGCTTATTGATTTCAAATCCGATCTTTCTTCTAGTGCTGATATCTTAGGGTTGAATCTCATAGGAAGAGATCTTAGTACATTTTGAACAATTACATATTCTTCGATTTCTTCTCCCAATCCTATGAGTGCATTCATTGTTTCGTCAACTCTTAAGAAGTAGGCTGCAATATTCTCATATTCCTTCATTTTTAGTTGTTTGAACTGACCTCTGTAAGTTTGAAGTTTTGTTTCTTTGACTTTTGTATCTCCTTCATAAATATTTTGAAACTTGTCCCAAATCTCTTTGGCGGATTTACAATGTGCAAATTTGGTGAATACTGTTACACTGAGACCATTCAAAAGTGAATTTGTAGCTTTGGAATTATTCTAACCAAGTTTCACTGCTTTGTCATTTGTTGGTGGAACTGTTGCTACTGTGTATCCATCTACAATTGATTGCCAAATTTCAAACCCCTATGCTTGTATATATGTCTTCATCCTTATGCTCCAAAAAGAATACATTTGTCCATCAAAGTGTGGTATTCCATTTTTATATGAGTTGATACTCTCCATGATCTACCTTTCAGTGGTTAAACTAATTTCTAAAGGAACCTGCTCTAATACCAATTGTTGGATTACAGAGAGGAGGGAGGGGGGGTGAATCAATAATAGTATAATTATAATCCTTTTTCTCCAAATAAGTCAAGTTTTATATTAATGTAGAATTATTATCCAATAATGAGCAATAAGAAATGAACAATCACACACATACACAGTACACCAGTGTTTTACGTGGAAACCCAAATCGGGAGAAAATCATGGAATGCTTTATCTTATATGTCTTGAATAATTACATTCATTGGAAGCACCAACTTCCTGTGTTTTCCAGCTGCAACTGGAAGGAGGCTCCAACCCCCTAGTTTCTCGGGCTACAACCAGAGGGAATATCCAACTCCCCAATTCTCTGGCTACAACCAGAAGGAGGCTACAACCCCCTATGTTCTCTGGCTACAACCGAAAGGTGGCTACAACCACATATCCTTGACCCGTCCAACCACCTTGAAGTTGAAGTAGAATGATGGAACCATTGTCACACTATCATTGTAAGATATACTGTTGTAAACATGTACCAATAATCCTGAACCATGCATCAACCTGTACCTCAACCTGTAATCAACCTGTACCATAAACAAGTGCATCAACCATGGACCAACATGTACCAAACAATTTGTAATCAACCTGTACCATAATCAAGTGCAACCAACCATGTACCAACCAAGTATGTACAAATCATGTATCAAGTACTCATCAACTATGACTCATTAATATGTACCAACATCATCAACTATACACCTCATGTATGTGCCAACTCATCAACTACTTGTCTCAACCATGTACCCAACTTGTACCTCAACCAAAATCCCTCATCAATTTCATCATCCAAATATGATTTGTAACTCTGTAATAGACCTGGTGTATATAATCACATATATGCAAACCTTCCTTAACTTTAACAACAAGAGACTAGCATTTTCATCAAACATTTGTTCAGTCTCACAAGACTAGTTTTGGATTAGTCAACAACCCTAACCTGAAATAATCATAACTTTGTACTTGTAATGAATAAATATATGAAACTGATACACAATTTTCTTCAATGTGTTTTATGAAATTCTCCAGTTGTCACTACTTGGAACCTCTCATAAAAGGCGTTATGGAAAAAATGGCACACCTTGCTTAATTATGGCTTATTCCAGAGAGCGACCTTGTAGAGAGTTCCCCACATGAAATATTTGTTGAATTGATTTGAAAATATTACACAGAATACTACAGACTGTATGCTAAGCAACACATTTTTTCTTACTGAATTTGGATCTGTTATGAATAAGTTATGATGTTTTTACCCGAAACACCTATTTTTGACTAGTTTCAAGACTAGCCAAAAACCCTATTTTCCACGAAGTGTAACTCCAAAAATAAAATGACCCACAAGGTGAAGTTTTTACCACAGATACTTGGATATTTTTCCTCAATGGAATAGCAATTTCACAGTCTGAATCATTCTAGAAAAAAAATTATTGTGAAAATGGTGAGATGGCCTGAAAAAAACCATACTTTAGAAAGCATCATCAAAAGAATTTATCCTTCCTTTAATTCCAGCCTTCTTTTCTTCACTTTCCTCAGACATTAGGCTTATATATCCTTTGGTTACCTCAAACACCTATAGGCATTCAATATTCTCAAGTGTGTCTTAAATGAGAGAGCCTTGCCTCTTATTTATACTCTCCAAGTAGCTTCCTTAAAAACATCTTCTAGGTCACTTTGTCTCCATTAAATTTATTATTGAATTAATTTATTTTGTATTCACTTTGAATTATAGTACAATCATCACTTCACTTTGTTATTTACCTTTTAAAATCTCTTAAACCACTTTGACTACTTTGACCTTTTGGGGCTTCTAGATGACATATGAGGGTCCTCCAACTTCGTAAGGCCATAACTCTCAAACCGTGAGGAGTTATGTGACGTTCCACATACCACCAGAAATGGAATGACATGTACTATACATATAGAATAGTATTACCTAAAAATATATCAAAACTCATACCATTATCCATCAAACAAACTTGGGTCCATTACCCAAACTTGGGTTCTCCAACATCGCATGGCCATAACTCTCTAACCGTGAGGAGTTATGTGATGTTCCACATACCAACGGAAATGGAATGACAAGAACTATCCATATAGGATAGTTTCACTGAAAAATTCACTTGCATTCATCTCATTATTCTACAAATAATCATGGGTTCTCTAACCATACTTCTAGGATAACTCAATCTGCAAAGCGTCTTCCCGTGAGGGATTTCACCATAAGGGTACCACTTTGGAGTTCATCCATTTCTACTTATTATCAACCATGACAAGAAAATAACGAGTCATCTTTACATCAAAAAATATTGGGTCCATTGCCCAACCTTTGTGCTACGGGGCTTTCCTCAAGGGTTGACATCAATGACAACCAACCTTAATCAACAGATCCCACATATCATAACATATTTTACTAGTTTCTTTTATAAAATCTTGAGAGAACAAATAATGTATGTGCTAAGAGTCTAATGAAGCTTGTATGTGTATTTTCTCTTCTTCAATCCAACTGGAGTAATCTTCAAGTAAATTGGTCCTTGTTTCTTCCCATGCCTTCAGACTATCAAATGAAATTTGAGCTTCCTTTTGTTTCTCAAACTATGTTTAATATTATGTAGTAAACTAAAAAACTTTTTCATGTTGTTCTTTAATTTTATACAGCTTGGTGTAGAATAATTCTTGCAGAGAGGCTAGTTTGTTGCTCAGCTCCCTTACTTCTTTCCTTATGGTTTCTGAATTATCTATTTTGTTTTTCATTTCCTCTAATTGAGTAATCAAGGTATCCACTTGGTTCTCGTGAATTTTTCTCATTTTCTCTTTATCATCTAGAAAAATAGCTACTTGTCTCCCATGTTCAGATTTAACCTCATCTATTTTAGCTCTTAATTGTACGAAGGCATCCATAGAAATTTTATTTTCTTCTATAAGATGATCCAGCTGAGTTTGATGTTCTTCTTACCAAATGGTTTTATGTGACTTCAATTGTTCTTGTAGTTATAACACTCTTTTATTTTCTCTTTTTAACTAAGCAGATAGTCTTCTCACCGAACATTTATTTGCACTAGCAAATTCCCCTAGAGCATCAACTGCTTCTTCTACAAACTCCTCATCATTTCAATGTGAAAAATCCCAAAGTTGCATTGGTTCCTATGTAATCTCATCATGGTGTGTTGTTTTTCTCCTTTTAGTTCTTCTTTTCACAAAGGTCTTTGTTGCATCATCAAAAGTGTAACTATCCAAGGACAAAATAGTGTCTTGAATTGGTTGAAGACTATCAAGGTCAAAAGTAGTTGAAATCAATATTCCAAGAATGGAAGTGATCGGAGTATTGTCAAAGGAAGAAACAGTAGGAACAAAAGTTGATTGAACATTTTCAGTACATGTGGTTGTACTGAGCTCTACATTTAACTCAGAGGATTTTGTAGGCGTTTGTGTTTTTACTTTGTTCAGCTCCTCTTCTCCTATTGCAATAATTTGTTGATCTCATTTGTTCATTTGTGTGTCAGGTGTAGAGACATTGTGGTCCTGCTTTGTTTCATATTTGTATCGGTCATTCTCCTCTTCATCAACATCTATTTCTACAATACCTTGTTTCTAATTCTTCTCCTATAAGAAGGTCTTCTTTCTCTAGAATTGACAATCAAGGAATTATTGTATTTTAGAGCTATCTCTTATTGCATCAATTCTCTGAGACATTTCCTAAAAACTTTTAGCTCTCTGGAAAACAATGTCAAATGGGTCGTCCTCGTGGGTTCATTCCTTAACATTTTTTATTATACTATAATGTTTCTTGACAATCTTTGTTGGGTCATGTTTCTTGAAAATCCCAAAGTCTAAATTTGGTCCACTTCCTTTTGAGCATGTTTTGCATTTAATAAAGTAAAAATACCTAATGAAATTGGGAAGGAAGGCCATTGTCTTTTCTGACTTCTTGAAAAAAAAGGCAACAATCCCCACACTGACAGTTTGGTATGCAATCCCTCTCAGAGCCAGACTGATTGGGATGTATCTGGGTAGAATATGGGGAGCCCCTTCACACCCATATATTATTATGTAGGATAAATATTAATCAATAAACAAATCACCCAATTCCTTAATAGTGTTGATGGACTCTTGAATGAATCTAGCGGATGGATTATTTTTCAAAATTAGATATAAAGGAACCATGAAATAATTGCAGATATCGTAGAAAAAACATTTACAATTAACTGCCCACATTTTAGAATAGTATATTTGGATTTCCTCTTTAGAAGGATTCTAGTTCCAGGATAATAGAGGAAAAGGTGTAACTGCACAAATAACATCAATTAAATAACCATACATAAAGAATCATGGGAAATAACCTGGGGGTTCTTCTTGATATTTTTGGACTTCACGTTTGATGTTGGTAGACATGATGTGAGCCCAATTAAATACTACTCCTTTGAGAACCTAATGTATAAGGGTAACCCAACACAACTTAAACTTAAAGGATTTGCTTTTGTAATAAAGGCAACATAGAATAATTTCTATCAACATTGGGGGGTTTTCCAATCTAGGAACAAGGTATGCTTGGTCTCCTACAACTTTTAAAGAGTTAGTGTCATGCCACCACTCACGGATTAATTCATCCATTTTCACTTCTTCCTTTTCAACTTCCTTCTAAATACAAATTTTCATAAAATGGTCATCAAGAAAAATTATGTGTGCACCTAGTTTATACATGTTTGAAATATCATTTGGTCTGAAAAATCCAACAATATGGAGAGGGGAATTGGAAATTGTACATGTAGAAACATCAGTGTGGGATATTATCCACTATACCATGTCAAAGTAGGGAAAATCTTTTGATTTGGCAGATATCCTATGGAGATAGGACTTCTTAATGTCGACTAGTTCATCAACATCATATTCATATGTCTGTGAAGTCACCATCTTAGATGAATTTTCATATCTTGCTCCATTCCAAGCTATTAGTCTCTCATGTCTTGAAGGAAGTATCCAAGAAAAATGTTGAATTAGGGTTTTTTTCAATTTCTTCTTCTTCAACATTTTGTTGCTTCACCTTCCCTTTTCTAGTCGTCTTGTGTTGATAATCCCTACAAACAGACAACATAATATAAGTTTTCCTTCAAAAAAATTAATAGACTCTGTTAATTTGGCAATGTGAGCAACAAAACTAACAATGAGAAGAAAAATGGGAAAAATTATGTGCTTTTAGACTCTTGGATTAATGCAATCAAGGTTAATGCTCAAAATCCACAAAGGAACTGAATGAAATGCTAATAGAGTTGAAGGTAATATTAACAAGTGAATTTGGGTTATTAGATAGAGATTTACACTTTACCCAATGTTTAATAAATTCGTTTAATTCCTGTAACCAACAATATCAAATCCATTAAGCTCAAGAAAATACAGTTGAGTTTATTCAAATTTGCGAGGCAACGTTCTTCACCAGGAACCAACTCATTGTGATGTCTTAAGACTTAACTTTGAAACAAAAGAATGAAGCTCAGGCTGGTGTGTTTATTATAATTATATTACATTATCATGCTTTATTTAGTGATTGTTCTCTTAACCGAACACAACATGTGAATGAAGATAACCTAATCCAATATGAGCCAGGTACCACCCCACCGGGAGCTTATTACAAATTTTTTGGGAAAAACACAAAGTTTGATCTGGTACCACCAAGGCATCGGACCACTAGGAGATTGAGATATCGAAGATTAAGGACTTTTTAAAGAGTTAAAACGAAGCTCGATCCAGTACCACGAGGCCACCTAGAGATCAAGAAACTATTTTCAAACAATAAACTAATGTGAAGGTCGGTCCAATACCATCGGGGCACTGAGGAAATTTATAAAATATTTAAAACAAACAACATCCCCCAATCCAGTATAATTGTCCCACCGGTGCATTGGGCCACTAAAAGATCGTGACTAAGGTTTATTCATTAGTTATTTTGTTTTAAAATATTATTTGATAAGATTTAATTGAATTACAAAGGATTACAAGCTACCAAACATGCAAATAATCAAGAAATATAAAATTGAAACAAATGGAAAAATTAAAATGGACCCATTATTATTTATTAAAAAATTAAAAATAATGGGGGCTTGTTGAGGCTCAACAACAAGAAAAAGAATATTTTCAATTTTCTCACAACTTGTTTTCCCAACATCCATTTTTGCTGCTCTTTAGATAATTGCAAAGATCTTTAAGTGATCTACGACTATGTTGTTATACACTTTTGTTGTGTCTATATAGATTTTTTTTGTTTTTTAAAAGAATAAAAAATAATCTTTGGAAAAATAGGATACACTTTTCAAGGTTGTACTTTGTTATGCAGCCATTTTAAATTAAATGCCACATTTAATAATGGGATTACTCCCTTAAAAATGCTTCTCTATGGACCTTTTACTCCCTAATCAAACCGTGAACCACCATATATGCCCTATAGAGGGAATATATGGTCTTTGAGTGGGATAGTGGTGCCATCATGGATGTTTTTGGCACCGGGTATGGATCTCAAGCCCTTAACCATGGTCTAGCGAGGAAAACAAGGAGATTATGCCCTATGTGAACCTTCTAAGTCTTATGGGATAGGAACAAGGCCTTGAACCTATATATTTTAACCTTGTACAATTATTTACTGCAAACAAAATCTCAATAAAAACAAAAAAGATACAATGGCACACACACATACACATTACACAAAGATTTTACCCTAAAAACCCAAATTGGGAAAACCAACAACTTGTTTAGAGGCGCACCTCTAATATTCCATTCATCATATCTTCATTGTTTTCAATACAATACATATATAGGATATCGCGAAAGCCAAACCCCTAATCCTTTGACCTGGATTAAACAACAACCATAATTCCTTAACTAACATTAGAAAACCATAGGTGAAAACCATATGTCAAAAAATCAAGAAAAAACAAACACAAAAAAGCCAAAAAAAAAAAAAAATGGGGGTGCAGCCCCCGAACCCCCACACAAGGGGGCTAGCACCCAAAGCAATGCAAACACTAGATCTAGTCATGCAAATAATATAACACATAACCAACATTCTCCTAGTTGTTGTTTTCTTTACATACATGAGGTTGCAGGGTTACATAGTCAACACTCCAAGGCATCAATTCCCATAGATCCTCTACACCAAGAGAACTTCTCAGGGCTCACAGATTTTGTTAATGAATCTGCAACATTCTTCAAAGTGTCCACCTTCATCAACAACACTTTATTTTCTTCAACCATGTCTCTCACAAAGTGATATTGAACATCAATATGCTTTGTCTTTGTATGATAAGTCAAGTTTTTTGCCAGGAAGATTGCACTATGGCTGTCAAAATCTATCATTACAGTGTGATGTACCAACCCAATACCTGAATATAATATTTGTAACCATACTGCTTCCTTTCTCACATGAGTGGCTACCATGTATTCAAATTATGTAGTTGAGAGTTCCACTAAATATGTCATTTTTCTCATCCAACTAATTTCTCCTCCAAACAGGTTAAACACATACCCATGTGTAGATCGTTTGTGATCTAGATCTCCAACCCAATCTGCATCAACAAACCCATGTATTTCCAAAACTCTGTCCAATCCTAGTCTTCCTTGGTAGCATAATCCATAACTAGTAGTGCCACACAAATACCTAAAAACCTTCTTTAATATTGTCCAATGCTCCTTCCCAAGTTTTCACATATACTTGCTCAAAACTCCAACTGCATGTGCACTGTCCAGTATAGTACAAACCATTTCATACATCAAAGTACCAAGCACACTCACATATGGAACACATGACATGTCCTCTTCCTATTCCTATGTCTTGGGACACCGATCCATAGAAAAATTAACACCTATAGGAATAGGGACCCTGACCGATTTACATTATTTCATATTAAACCACTACAATATTGCCTTGACATATTTCCTCTGATTTAACTAGAGTTTCATGTTTTCCCAATCTCTTTTAATTTCCAATCCCAAAATGAAAAATGCATCACCAAGATCCTTAATCTCAAACTTAGAGGACAACTGAGTTTTCACATCCTGGATAATCTCCTTGTTGTTTCCTATCAACAACATATCATCCACATACAAGACTAAGTAAACAAGATGATCACCAATTAATTTGAAATACACACAGTGATCCACTTTGATCCTTGTGAAGCCAAGTCCCAACATATATCTATCAAATTTTTGATACCACATCCTTGGTGATTTTTTTAACCCATACAATGAATTTTTCATCTTGCATACCAGCTCTTTCTTTCCCTTCACAAAAAACCCTTTTGGCTACTTCATGTAGATTTCTTCTTCTAGATCCCCATGTAGGAATGATTTCTTCACATCCATATGTTCTACTTCAAAATCAAAAGCAACAACAACAAATAAATAAATCTAATATAAGTTAACTTGGAAATAGGAGAAAAAATTTCACCAAAGTAAATTCCCTCTACTTGGGAATAACCTTTTTCTACCAATTGAGCTTTGTATTTCTCCACTTTGAATTTTACATTTAGCTTCTTCTTAAACACCCATTTATTTCCAATGGGATTTCTTCCAATCGGCAACTCCACTAGATCTGAAGCATCATTCTTATCCAAGCCTGCCATTTATTCAACCATGCCCTTTTTCCATAGTTTTCCATCCTTTGAATCCACTGCCTCCCTAACAATTATAGGATCATCACCGTTAATAGACAAAGAAAAATTTGAATAGAAATCAAGTGGAGTATACCTTTCCGGTTGCCTTCTTTCCTAAAATGATCTCCTCAATATTGTAGTATGAGGATCTTCTTCTTCTAATTCATGTTCTTTTGTAGAGTCTGATTCATCATCATTCAAATCAAACTCTATTTCTTTGGTTCTTCCTCCTTTGGTAGGACTTCATCTTTGACAACATCTTTGATTTCTCTAAATACCACATCTCGAATATACACTATATTCTTAGTTTCCGAGTTCCAAAACTTATAATCTTTCAAGCCATCTTTATACCCAATAAAGATACGCTTTTCATCCTTTTTATCTAGTTTACTCATATTTTCCTTTGGAACATAAACATAAGCATCACAACCAAATACCCTGAGATGTGTCAGAGAGGGTTTCTTACCAGTCCATACCTCATGCGGAGTCTTGTCATCCAATGTTGATGAGAGTGATCAATTGAGTAGGCAACATGCAGTACCCACTGCCTCTACCCAGAATTCATTTCCTAACCCAACACCACTTAGTATGCACCTTGTTTTTCCATCAACATCATGTTCATCCTTTCTACAAATCCATTATACTGAGGTGTATATGGATTAGTCTTCTTCCTTTTTATACCACACTTCTTACAGAATTCTTTGAATTCATTTCTGCATAAATCTCCACCATTATACATCCTCGACACCTTAATTATTTTTTCTATTTGATTCTCCACAAGAGCATTAAACTCTTTAAGCTTTTCAAAGACTTCAAATTTCTTCCTAAGAAAGTATATCCATGTATTCCTAGAGAATTCATATATAAATGAGACATAGTACATAGATTTTCCCAGTGATGGAACCAACACGAGTCCAAACACATCACTATGCACCAACTATAAAATTCCATCTACCCTCGATGCACCAGAAGGGGATCTTACCCAATTTTTCTTCCCATATACACAATTTTCATAAAAATCAAAATCCAAAGAGGATTTAGGCATACCTTCAAAAGTACCTTTACCGTGTAGTACTCGAAGTTCCTTCTCTCCAATATGCCCATGTCTTTGATGCCACAACATAGTCTTTTCTCCAGAGACTATAGGAGTTTTTTCTTCTTCAGCTCCAATATTAGGAACAACAGAACTATTACACCCATCACTAATAGTGCTTCCCTACAACTTATACAGAGTTCCAAATCGAAATCTATTCAACAACACCATTCCTCCTCTAACCATCCTGCAAGTTTCTTTCTCAAACACTGGTTTTACCCCTGCATTGTCCATTTTGCTTACAAAAAAATAAAATATTGGCCAATCCTGGGATGTGAAAAACACCAGAGAGTGTTTTAATCCTTCCATCCATGAGATTCAACTTGACTTCTCTTTGTCCTATTATTTTGGTTGTCAAGTCATCACTTAGGAAAATATCACCTCCATCATACCTTTCATATTCGCAAAACCACTCCTTGTGAGGAGTCATATGAAAGGATGCACCTGATTCAACCAACCATGCCTCGTGATCTCCATGTCTGCCTGAAGAATCCAAGTACACATCCCCTCCTTCTTCCAAGGAGGTTTTTTCTTATGTAGACGGAGCATCTTCATATCCATTCCCTCTCTCAACACTTTTCGATCTACATTGATTATTGTAGTGTCCTTGTTTTCCACATCTCCAAAATACCTTTACAAACTTTTCAGGAGATTTATATATTTCCTCATATTTAGATCTCCCACTTGAGGAGTTAGATATATTTCTTTCCTAGGAGATTCATCTTGCAAATAATCTATATGTGCTATGTCCTTCCATGCTCTTTCGTCTCATCTCCTTCAACAACAAGGATGAGACAACATCATTGAAACTTAAAGTAGTTGTATTACTACCTATGGCCACAACCATACTATGTCATGAGTTTGGTAAAGAGAACAATAAACCAATATGCTTATATTCATAATGAATCGTAATATCAACATATAATAGATGAATTACCACATTATTGAAATCATTCATATTCTCTATCACCGAGTCTCCATCTTTCATCCTCGGGTTGTAAAAATTATTTCAAAGGAATATTTTGTTTACCAAGTACTTTGAATAATAAAATTCCCCTAACTTATCCCATAATGCATTGGTTGTATATTCCCTTGACACATTCAGAAATATTGAATCTAAGAGACACAACTAGTTTGTTCTCTTCGCCTTCTGATTCAACGTTTTCCATTCTTCTGCTAATGTTCTTCTAGGTGCAATACATAGATCCATGATCCAATGATCTTTATCCACCAATAGATCTTCCATCTTGAGCTTCCACAACTCAAAAAAGTTCCCATTAAATTTCTCTATCTCTATTTTCGAACTTCTCACCATTTTTTCACCTGAAGAATCGATATTGTAGATCTCCCACTATAACAAGGTTTACCACATACCTAAGCCAAACCCTTGACCACAAAGGCATCCCCCTTAAGCCAATAATTGTTATGATACAAAATGTATATTTAAACCTTCTACAATTATTTACTACAAACATATTCTTATAAAAAAGGAAAATATACAATGGCACACACACACACACATTACGCAGAGATTTTACCCTGGAAACCCAAACCGGAAAAACCGACAGTTTGTTTAGAGTCGCACCTGTAATATTTTATTCATAATATATTTATTTTTTTCAATACAATAGATATATAGGATCCCACGACATCAAAACCCCTAATCCATTGACCCATATTAGTCAACAACCATAATTCCTTAACTAGAATTAGAAAACCATGTATCGAAAAACCACCAAAAAATGGATGAAAAAATGCCAAAACAATTTTTTTCAGAGGTGTTTCCCCTGAACCCCCACACAGGTGGGCTCCACCCCCTATGACCCCTTGGGTATAGGGGGGCTAATTCCCCCCTTCCAAAACCCTTTTTCTCCCAACACAACACAAACACTAGATCTAGTTGTCCAAAGAATATAACATGTGCCCAACAAAACCACCACTTAAGTGCTATAAATAGGATTTTTTGCCTCTGAGTGGGAGATGAGTGCCATAAGGAGTTTTTCACTCAATGGGTGATTTGGGGGACTTTATCATAGTATGGGTGGGAATTCAAATGACTTGGGACCCTAAATGAAGCTCTTAGGCACTCTTAGGAGGTTTTACAAATGAGGCATGGGTCTCAGAGAATTGACCATTGTAGGAGAAGGAAAACGATGGAATCAAGTTCTAAAAGAAGCTTATATGGCTCATGGGCCATGAAAAATACTAGAAAACCACCACATGACCCATCTTAATTGGATATTTGGCCCCCAAATGAAATATAGGTGTTATTATCGATTTTTCTAATTATGAATCTCCTCATAAGGAAATGTAAGTATTTGATTTCGTTGGTGAAGAAATTAATTAATTTGTTAAGGTTAAAAAATATTAAATTAAATTAATTTTATATTAATATTTAAAAATATAAAAAAAATTAAGAAAACTCAAAAAATAAAATAAACAAAAGTCCATGTGTACAAGTTATAGAGATTTAAATTGTTCATGCGGTGCTTGTTAGAGAAAAGAGTCCCAACTTGGGACCTTCTACAGAAAAGAAACTTTGAAGGCCCCAATAGATTTCCTCTTTGTAAGGCGGTAGAGGAGACATAGGAGCACCTCTTACTTCTCTATCCTTTCATCAGATATGGCAGGGCATCTCTCAATCAAAAGGAAGGGCTATATCTTGGTAGGGCATTCAAACAAAGGAAGCCTAGAGGTCATGATGCACAAACCCACAATACAATATTTTGAAAGCTCTACCTCTGATAAAATGTTAGGGCATATGGTTAGCAAGAAATTCAAAAAAATTCAGGAATCAAGATATCACAGGTGAATCAGTAGCATCCCAATCCTTAGATATATTGGATCACTATCCTCGGGAAAAGGAAAGTCAGAAAAAAAAAAAAAAGTGTGGACAACCACAAACCATGGGCCTTTTTCGATGGATCATCCTAGAACAAAAACCAGTTTTGTTGGGCGGGTGGGGGTACAATTTTACACATTTATCCAATATCCAATAATTATGCAGAGTTGATGGCCTTGAAACTGCTTTTACTCTTTTCCAAAGAAAATCTAGACACTTCTCTTCGAATATTTGGGGATTCCCAATTAGTAGTAAGATGGGTACAAAACCATGACAGATGTCAAGATATTATGTTGATACCCATCCTCGAGGAAGTGCAAATCATTTTAAACACTTTTGATGATTTTGAAATTCACCATGTTTACAGGGAAAGGAACGAAGAGGCGGATCAACTATCCAAAGAAGGACTCAACTTGGCTCCTAGGAAGTGGATAATCAGAGAAGAATATAATGGCACTATTTTTTAGTTCTACCATTGGCCTTTTATGGATCCCCTTCTACACTAGGGATCTTGTCTTTTGCTGAGGTGTTTTTTTTGCAGAGACTACATTGTATGGCGCTCCTCAATAAGAGACGTTTTGACCAAGATATATGCTCTTGGCTTCCTACAGTGTTTTTTTTGCAAAGAATACACTTTATGGCACTCCTTGACATGAGACATTTTGACCAGGATGTATGCATTGTCTTTGATACGGGGACCTATGGGGATCGTGCTTTTATGCTATGCGAAAAATGGAAGATGGCCCCAAGCCTGATTTCATAAAACTTATGGCCTCGGGCCTGCTTTTTAATCTAAAAATTACAATTCCTTTCTCTATTTGATGGAGAACATATATATGCACAAGCCAATCCTTGGCTCCTATCGAAATGCAAATTTTAAGGTGCATTTGTAGAATTTAATTTTCTTTCTTTATTGAAATAAAATTATGCTTTTTTCCAAGGGAAAAAAAAGTCATAGGGAGGTTACTCCCCATCTTTGATGTAATGATTGTAACATGAAACCAACCACTTTATAAAAAAATTGTTGAATTAAGTAATATATTTACATTAGTTCCATTAAAAATCCAAAAAAAAAAATACTCAATCATTATTTTCTTACACCCCAAGGGGAAGTCTAAAGGTAGATCCAATGAAAGGCATTTTTGACGAGCAAATAGTGGTCTACAAAAGTTATATTTTATTAACAACTCGTCACCAGAAGACAAACTACATATTGCATGCACAACAACAAATTTGGATGCCTTCCTTTTCATAAAGAACTCTTTGACATTGGAGTGTTCCTCAAAGGAACAATTTTCACTAAATAATGAGGCCCTGCAACTATTTATGAACCCTGCGATGTTCCCATGAGTTTGTGGACAATCGTCGATATATAACAGGTTTTTCCAGTCAAAATTTTCAAAAGCATAACCATTCACGCACATACTATACATGGAAATCCATGTTTTTATTTCAAAATATCCAATTAATCAAACTCACTATAAAGAGGACCACAAAATGGCATAAGTGCCACTGATTTTTTGGGAGAAATGAATACATGTGAAAGGATAAACAACCCAATATTTTCAACATCTATTTTAGACTTGGAAATCATATAAATATTACCACAAAAAGAGAATTTGTTTGCAACATTGGGCACAGGAATGGATGATGGCCAAGCGCCATACAAAGCTCAGTTGTAATAGGTTTGGTATTTACTTTGTAGATGGATAGGAAGAGGGAATTCATTGCTACCTTCCAACAATTAAACAAACTTTGGTGTCTACTTGGACATTTTTTCTCTTAGCTCATACAAAAAAATTTATATCCTAGTAGTGATGTTTTGGGTAGTATTAATATCATACTTTGGCTCACTATAAAAAATATCCGTTGACTCAACAGAAGGAGACAAATTGGACAAATTAGGACGAAATGTAGTTGATATGGCTTCCAAATTTTCAAAAGAGGAGCATGTGGAAGTGTTATTACGTGTCTTTTATATATCAACTATTGGATTATTGACTGCAGTGGGAGGTATTAGACCATCAACTTTGGGTAGTTTATCATTAATATAATGAGACAATGTGACGCATCGAGGGTTCCTCTTCAACCCTTTACATTTTGAATAACCACATACCATTGGTGTGTCATAAAAGAGATATAATTCATGGTGTAATATCGTTGACCCGAATGACAGGTTAATGGAAGATAGCATGTTACAATTGGGAGGGTAAAGTAGTCGTCCATTTTCATCAAACGTTTTTCTGCAGTATCTTTCTCCTGATAAGAGCTTGTGACATTTTTGCACTGGTGGAATATATTTCTCATCTAAACTCGATCCCAATTTATGATACTACAAAATTCAATGAACAATTATTCAAATGCAAATGCATAATGACATAAATACAATCAGATAAATGAATTATAAATAAAATATAGACTTACTTCAAATAGTGTGGGAGAAGTTGACAAACTTGCAACGATATGGAATGAGTTGGAATATGAATTATTGGCCATTTGATATTATAACCTTTTTTCCGTGCATTTGATTCCAAACCATCATCAATACATGCATGAATATGATATTATAATTTATCGGTGCTTTTATTTATTTTATAATGCACTAGTGCATGTGTGTGTGTGTGTGTGTGAAACACACCGAACCATTACATCTATTAGAACCTTCGCAAACCAAAATATCCATAATTTTTAATAGCAGAGGTTTGCGTTTCTAATTTTTCGATAAAATTGGTATCAGTGCATTATTTACTGTATATGAACTGGTGCGAACCAATCGATGAGGTGCACCAATTTGAAAATAAATTTAATTTTTAAAATATATAGTTTAATAAGTGCTTTTACATACAAATTGAAAAAACATAGCGAAAAAATAGAGAGAATTTTGTTTTTCAAAAAGTATTTGTTTATAAATTAAAACACTATTCATTATTTCATTTTTTTGGTAGAATTTAGAGGGAACATTTGTGGAAGAAAGATTTACCACAAAAGACTTTAGAGTGGTTGTATTTTTTTTAAGAGCCAAATTTGGAAGGGATCTGCAGGGCATGTATAAATCTGCAGAGAAGAAATTCCAGGTATGTGATTTCATTCTATTGATCATTTCAATATTTCTCTATTTGATTCAAACTATTTTCAATTCATGTTAAAAATATATATAAGGGTTTCATAGTTACCTTTTGTATTGGGATTCGTATCTTTCTTGTTTTTTTTTCTTATTCCCCTCTTTTTTTAAGAAATAGATTTTTATAGGGTTTATTTTTTTAAGAAATAGATTTTTAGGGTTTATTTAGTTGCATATGGGGCATTTGGTATCTATTTCAATGGTACCAATCATTACATCGGATCCCAAACCCTGTTAACCCTTTTGTTATCATGATTTTTTTTTAATTTATGCAGTATGTGGTGTGTAGTGTATAGGAAAATCACCCCGGTGCGCACTATACAGAGGTAGCGACCCGATGCTCACTGTATAGAAAAGTGCATTGAGGCGCATATATCTGTGAAAAGCACAAATTGATCAAAAAAATAAATAGTATTGATTGTGTATCATATGAATACATGTTAGTGTTGTGAAATGATTAATAATATGGATCAGTGTGAGTATATGTTTGACACCCCTGTGCGTGTATATATTTGACACCTCGGTGTGTTTTGTTGAATGAAGCACATCAAAATACTAGATTGTATAAAAATTTCATAATTTCTATTTCTGATGATTCCTAAAAAAAATATACAATATGGTTGATAGAAGTTCAAAGAAAACATCTTACTACAGTGAGTGCAATGGTAGCTCATCCCAAGAAGAGAGGGAGGCAAGTTCTTTAAGTTTTATTAAAAATTTAATATATTTGAAATATTTGTAAGTTTAAATTAATGTGTGTATTAGTTAATGCATGTCATGCAAAGAAAAAACTTGAAGAAACTCGATAAGATTGTTTGCGATGAGTGAAAAAGAGCATAAAAGATTTATGGAAATGTTTCAAAGAGAGGAAACGGGTGGATCGAAAGGTAATCAACATTAATTTTTTCTTTGACTTTTAGTAAACATGAATTCCTTAACATTAATTGCTAACAAGTGTTAAACACTCAATTTCACATTTTTTTAATGTTATTGTTACACTTTAAAATTCCTTGCTTCAATAATGTCCCATTATCATTGTCGCAAGTGTCGCACTTTTGTCACAAGTATCGTAAATGTCTCATTTTCATTCTACATATGTCACATTGTGAACGACACCATGGAGACACTTGATACATCCTCTAAGACATGTTAGAAGGGAAACACATATCATTTGGAAAGCTAAGAAAAATAGTTTTCCTTGAGAAATGGTCATCTTAATGAACTTTTGCAAGATCAGCGCTCCCCTGTTCACATGCAGGGAGTGCTAGCGCTCCTTATCCACCTAGCAGGGAGCACTACAGCGCTCTATTTCCAATTTTGATGGAGTGTCAGTTGGTTGAGAGGATCATGGGAATAAATCCCCCTTATCTCTAAGGACAACTAGAAATGATCTGAATTGGTTTGGCTCGAATCCAAGCTTTAGGATGCATCTAAGGAAGATGCCACAACTGATGGAGTCATATCCTCAACATATTCCAAAGATAACTAAGGTGGTTGAGCCTCTCAAAGCCTATAAAAGGAGGCATTCTCATGGTGAAAAGGAGGAGAATATCAACAAAAATTATTTTCATTCTGATCGTGGATATTTCAAGAAAGGGGTTGGACAAGGAGGACTTGGAGAGGTTGCTGCAACTACATCTACAGATTGTAAGTGCCTTGTAATGTTCTCATTAATATATGCTTGGACTATTTCCTTCAAGTTTGTGTATGTTTGCATAGGCTTGTTTTTTGTTGATAAATTTAGTTTAAACTAATCTTGGTAGAATAGGAATCATGCATTTTCTTTGTTGTCTATTGGATTGAAGATCTCATTAAAGGGATTGAAGGTCAAGTTTATCCTAGACTAAGCGAGGACAAGCTTCGGAAAAAGGCACATCATACTTTCTTCCTCTTTTCCTTTTGACTATTTTAACTACATTTAAAAGAATGTCAGTTTCCAATGTTAGCATCTTTCTATCTTGGTAATAAGGGTCTAGGATCCAAGAGGATATTCACCTATCCACAGGGGAATTTTCCTACAACAGTTATGCAGAGACTGATAGCAAGGGAATGGAATCTCTTCCTAAGAGGAAAAAAATTGTAAAGGATGTAAATAATGATGACAACTTGGTCATTAGTTCATCTAGAGTGGTGCTTGAAGTTAATGAAAGGGGAAAATTGTTTTACAAATCTTTGAGGGATATAATAGAAATAATCTATAGACATACTTCCCACTTACAATACAAAAATCAATCCAGCGACTCCAAGAATCAGGTTATACGTACACTACAAGAAGCGTTTATAGAGCCATGGTCAATGAGACCCATGAGACTTGCAATAGAAAAAACTTACAATAACAAAAAATAAGCATATAAAAGGTACTATTACTAAACATGTTTTTCTGTAATATGTTCCAATAATTACCAAATTAATTTGTTTTTCTATATTTACTTTCATGTCCATTTAATAAAAAATTATTGTGTTTTTTTCATTTTTCAGGAAGATGCTTATCTAAAAGACAATTTTATGGTCTTAAAATCAACCACATGAGGATATGAATACCAATGCATTTGTAGAGAGGTGGTACTCCTCTTTTTCTTATAAAATTATCAACAAAAATAAAATAAAAATCTAAGAAGGACCAAACTTTGTAAAAGCTAACATTCACATTCAGAACAGTACCTGAGATTGGGATCATGTATATTTCAAAGAAAACCATATATACATTATTTTTCAAAGTAGATAAACCAAATGAGTATGATAAATAATAGGTTGAATTTTCCATCACAACATTCATCAAGACAGTAAACAATATCCACAGTAAAGAGATAAGAAATCATCATTCCATTAGGCACCAAAAAGATCATGATGGATAAAACATTTGGAAACTCAAGTTTCGGATCAAAGTCTTTGAGAATACAATAATGTAGTATCCCAAGTATTTCTCTCGGAGTCTCAAAATATAATATAAGTCTTTAAATACAAAGTAAATGTCTTTAAAGAAAAGATATGCATTCACCCTTCAAAGAGGACTGGGATTCAGCTCCTGCAAACTATAAAATGAAAATACCTAGAAGATAAGAGGAAAAAAATCAAGGGTCAGCCTGCTTTTCACAGAATACTAGGAGATAGAAGGAAATATTACAAATGATTGTGGAATAAATAGATGAAAAAAGGAGGGAACAAGGTTGTTGCTTGACTCACTGTGATGGAAAGTTCTTGTAACCCTTTACTTACTTGTAGTTGTTTCTTTTATAGGTGCATGTTGTGGTTGAGGTGGCATAACTGTTGCAACTGTTTCTTGATTTTCTAGTTCGGTAATTCTGATAAATGCCTTTTTCAACCACTCCTTGATATACTCCCTTAAATATGATACAGTGATTTTGTGCTTAGTTTTAATTTCAAATAATTGATTTTCAAATTCTCTCAGATCCACCTCTGATTGATGCAACATGTCATCAACTTCATCATTCTTGTTGATATACTGAACTAACCATTTTTCAACTTCTTCTTCAGAAAATTCTATTGTTTTGATAAATTCATTCTCCCAAACAACTTTTAATGTATTAAGTTGTCCCATTAAAGTTTATTTTGATAAAATCATGGTATCCTTCAATAAATTGGGACCATCAAGTTCCTTCATAAGATCCACAAGTTTAAGAAACAAATCATTTCTTTTTATTTTTCAAAACATCAGTCTCATTTATCATTTCTTTTAGCTCTTTAATTCTTCTCATCCAACATGCATTGAGCTACTTCATACGGTAAGTTGAAGGAAGTTTTTGTTCTTTTCTGTGAGATTCACTTAAGCTGGAGACTTTAGTTGAGAATGTGTTCACAGCTTCTTTGTAAAATCCTTCATCATTTTCTAGGTCCTTTTGCAGATATTCCTTGAAATTATGTATTCTTGATGAAAATATAGCAATACTTTGAGAAAGCTTTGAAATTTATTTAATTATATAATTTCTCTTATGTATAGCATCAC